>JANSVB020000150.1:951182-968171 GCA_025504935.2 Erythroxylum haughtii | reverse complement strand
CTGGGGAACTATTATGTCCAAATATGTCCCATCGAGAGCACCAAGGCAACCCTTTGTTCAAAATTCCAATCAAAAAACAGTTCTAGTTAACGAACTTCATCAAAAAAGAAATGACATACTGTATTGTCGCTACAGTACATGACTAACCTTAAACCATTTCCATCTACTGTCTGTGCAATCCTCAGGAACGGGTATGGGTTTGACCAACAACAGATGTTGAAGCTTTAACACAGCTTTCAACACACTGTGGAAAACCCTACTAATTGTCTCTCCGGACCTCATAAATCGAACTTGTAATACTCTATTAGATTCATTTTGTGCTAATATTCTAAGGAATAATAAAACTTTTTCTTCAATGGATACATGACCCGTATTTGTCAACCCACCATTTACCTGAAGCATCTCACATAACAATGTGAATGCATTACTATCCATCCTTATATCCCACTGGGTATTCCTATCCCCCTCGTGCAAAATCCTATCTACATTGGCTGCCCTATTTGGTACTGTCAATGCCCTACTTCCTCTCGCATTTTCACTTCTACGTCGGCTTTTGGTGTATATATACAAGCAAACGAGCAAGGCCATCCTCATGAGATCCATTTGCCCTTTCATAATCTCATACAAAGCCAGACACTTAATTATACGATCATGAGCCATTGATTCCAAATTTCAACACAAAACTGTCTGCAAACAGAAAAAATTGTAATGTTCAAACACTAGATTTGTACATATGTATAGAATAGTAAGATGTGTAACAACTCCATTGAAGAAAAGCATTGATTTCGTTATTTGTTGGTCATAATGTTGTTGATATATGACATTGTAAATCTTTTATTTGGCATGGCAGTAGCTCTTCAAGAAAAACCCCTAACATTAGATGAAATTTCATTTTCCAGCCTAAACAACTTGGTGATCTGGGTATTATCTCATTTAGGAGAATTGGCAAGATCTTACTTGCTAAGAAATTATGAAAAATCTGCATAAATTTTTTTTTGGGTGAAATGGATTCATAATTATTATTTGGAAAAGGAAGGTATTTAGGTTGCTTCTCCTAGTGTTGTACATTCTTAGACCATCCAACAAATATTGTAACTAAGGGAGACTATACAACCTCTTATCCTTCACGAAGTGGTAATAGGAAGCCTACAGACCAATGGTTTGACAATTGGCATCGTTTAGGTCCTTTGCATGGAATCAATACGATGGCATCAAACCAATTATCCCTGTTAATGTCAAAGTTCAATCTATTGCTAGGAATAACAACTGGTTTTGGCCTTACAGCTTAAGAGGAAGTGATAATGTCATTATAAATTGGCTTGCATATTTCCCAGACCAAGCTAAAGAGGATTCCCATTGATATATCTAAAAACATTTCCACAATTTCCCATAAATGGATATTCTTGGACACTATCTCTTCTTTCCCTTGGTATAAACTAATTTAGGATTTGCATATCTTGCCATCTCACTTATTCATTATGTGGTATATTGAAATTATACATACCTGATCCTCTTATGTTTATCAAAACTAAAACTTTATGAAAGCCTAAACCACCTTTTCTTTGCATGCAAATTTTCCACATGCTTATGGATTCAACTTGTGAGCATTTTCAATCTATGCACTTCTACTAATGGGCAATTGAATAGGTCAGTATAAGAAGGACTTACCACTTTGAGAAGAAGTCCTGAAATTTCAAGTTCCCCAATGCAAGAAGATTGATGCCGAAATATAGCAAGTACCACACCCTGTACATGAAACATTAATGTCATTGATTACTTGACTCAACAGCAATTAAGATATATAATTGCAAAAGGATATAGTTAACTAATAATACCATGTAAGGCCAGATAGGAAGAAGGAACTAAAGTAATTCCCATTTTTTTAAACATAGGAAGAAGGAACAAAAGAAAATCATTGAACTCAAGTTTTGTTTTATATGAATGTGAGCATGCTCTTGAACTATCAAACTTTGATGCACGGTTGGCTTTCTGGTGTGAAAGCCGCACTATACAATATGCAGAAGCAAGTTAAGTTCACCCATTGAACTAAAGCTAGTGTTTAATTAAAAGGGAATGACTATGCAGAAACAAATGCTTACTCAATTTATAATTTCAGCTGCCTTTCAAGCTCTAATATAATGTCTAATATCTGCACAGGATGTTGCTTATTTTAATACCTACTAATCGTCCCTGTTGGTTATATAAGTAATATTATTTCAATGCAAATTCCCTCCTAAAAGTGATATTCCTCATATCACAATCGACTACGAAGCACCAATGTCAAAATGAAATAATTGATTAGCTTCTTTTGTTTAGTTTAACTGAAAACTTAAAAACTGACATTTGAAGCCCTGAACATTCACTAAATTAAAATAGATGAAATGCCCTTTATAAGAACAAAGATGAACAGCCATACCTATAGTTCATAATTAAGCTTATTCAATGTTATTAGGTGGCTTACAAATGCTCAGTCAAACAATGTATTATTATTCAAACAAATTGCAAATGCTTAACTTTCATCATTCACAGCTTTGGATACACAACAAACATAAATGATATTTCAATATCAATGTAAAGAAGAAGAACCACTTACCACTTTCAGAAGAATTCCAAATATCAACTTTCCAAATGCAAGAAGATCGATGTAGAACTACTGCAAGAACCACACATAAGTGAAAATTACAGTCATTTATTCATTCACTGAAGTGGAATATAAATGCAAACTCATAACCCCATGCACATTACGAATAATTTCCTACAACTATCTACAGCTGAGATTAACTTAAACAACAACAGATGTTTTGGTTTCCGAATAAGCAAAGAAGAGGCTACTTCAAGGCGGTCTTGTGTGCTGAAAAAACAACGAAAATAACCTCATCCCTCACCCAATGCATATCCATCAAGAAATCCGAATCCCACCCTTCCACACCCATCAATAAAACAGATCCGTTCCTCTCAGTCAAACACCCATTGCAAACCCATTACCCATACAGCAAAACAATACCCATGGATGAAGAGTCTTACCCAGAAACGAGATATGATAATGGGTTATGACGGTTTGCTTCGGGGGAGACTGTGACGTTAGCGAAACAGATCTGGAGGAAGACAAAGAAACATCAGCAGTAGTCGCAACGTGCGGACGTGCGAAGGGGAAAATAACCAAGCTGTCACGACGGAGACGCAGCAAAGTGAGGAAGGAGACACGGAGGTATGAGGGTAGTTTCAGAAATAAGGAGGAACTGCGTTAGAAAGAATGACGAAGAAGAGTTGGGTTCGGGAGGTGAAAAATGTGAGGGCATTATGGCCATTTCACTTTCTGGTCCAACGGACGGTGTTCTCTGTACCATAGTTTCAGATTGGACAAAATATTTTGTCCAAGTCCATTGAAGACAGGACAATTTTAGTTGCAGACAGCAATCAAACACGATTAAGGACAGGACTTTAGCGTCCGTGTCCACTGTCCTCACTCGTTTGGACAACAACCAAACGTAGGGATAGTGTTAGGGAGCTTCAGGTATCTATCAAGGAATCCGAGACAACAAAGGAGAGAAATGAAGAAAGATCATGCTTTGCAGCTGAGAAGGAAGGACGATATTATTCGCGAGCTTTCTCGAATGAGTGATAAAAGGTAGGTGGTAATGAGGACAGTCATAAGGGCCAACTTGAGGCCGAAAGAAACAAAACATTGGTGAGTTGAAGTGTCCAGTTCACTTGCTCCAAGTGCCAAAAAAACGAAGCTTTTGGGATATAACAAGAGCAAATAGCCAATCAGTTACAAACTAAAATGGAAGAAAAACCAGACGTACTACAGCAGCTCCCTCCATGCTTCTTTAGGTACAATAACCATTTCTCTTTAACCTTATCTCTTGGATAATTCTCAAAGGCCAATAAGTTCATTCCATCGAATGATACGTAATAAACCTAGTGTTGCATCCAAGATATACGAATGAAGATGCCCACTTCTCAAAAGTTTAAAGTTCGGGACTGAATCTTAAATGTAACACTCAATGTTTCAGGTCTAAGACTTTATGACTTATTAATTTAGATCGTTTATTGGACCACTTTATTATTTTTATTCTGATCAAATTATATAATTTAACCGATAATTTATTTTTAAAATAAAAAATACAAAATAATTGTCCAACTTTATAAAAAATTACAAAATTGTCCTAACACTTGTATCCTACATTACCATGCCTGGTAATATTACTTGTTTCCGAAAATAACGATTACAAAAGAAACTTCAGGAAATATGAGGTATTGGATTTTAGTACATAAATATATGAATATCACAACGTTTACTACGTGAATCTATGAATATCATGACAAGTCACACGTGACTTATATGCCACCATCAATGAATCTATTAATGTCATAACAAGTCATGCTTGATACATGCTGCCATCAATGATTTTGGGACATCCAGAAGTACAAGTCAGGATTTTACACATTTTAAAAATTGTTGTAAATTTTGTTACATTTCCAAGCCATTACCTGATTCATTCAAATGTAATTATAATAAATTTGATTCTGTCGTAAAAAATTTGAAATGTACAATTTTTCAGTTTAATTTTTAAATTTTTAGTTCAATCTATTTTAATAACTCTTATTTTTAAAAAATTATTTATTTATTGATTAATTGGTCTTTTTTATTAACGAGTACGTTTTTATAAACTAAAATTAATTAATTAATTTTCTTTTGATAATTTCTTTTTAATTAAATTTCAATTTTTTTGATAGTTAAGGATGCTATCTTTGAATAAAATTTTAAATTTCTTAATTTTATTCAAATTTTAACCACAGCTTAATACTAGTTGAACCTTTTAAACTTTAAACATCTTATTTTATCGGTTTAATTTCTGATTCGATTTTTGAAATATTAATTGTGATCATGATTTGTTGATTCATTAAATGAATTCCTTTAACAAAATTGGATGGTTTATGTAATTTTTTTTCCTAACCCTTTTCCTTTTGCTCTCCACGTAAAAGCGGGAGGAGTGGTCAAGTATGGCGAAAGACTCCTTGTTTCCTTCAAATTGACGGAAAGTGATAAGTTTGAGGGACAAAGTTGTTTCCATTACTATACAAGCTTTCTAGCACCTAATTCTCAAGCAGCATTGACAATGTGTACGCCATTATTGACTTAGAAGGACAAATATCTTGCGCAGTACATGCACAGCATATTTGACACATCCTAGAAAGCTGCAGTACTCCTCGTCCTCATTTCAATATCTTCCAAAAGTTGGATGACTGTAATGGAATTTAGTCTTTATGAATGAGGATGAAAGCTAGCTTCACACTTTGGCTTATTGATATGCGTTGTGGTAAAAGATAACATACGTATATAAAATCTGAATGTGAATGGTGGGGGACATATCATCAAATGCTTGCAATCATTGTGTTGTGTGATTCTTATATAATTTCATCAGCTTAGTGATCTATCCCTGATTTGTTCAATTAAGTATATGCAAGTGAATGATTATCTCGTTATTAAACCTGCTTAACATGAGCCAATTAAGCTCATCATCATTAGATGCTTCCTCTGGTATAAACTTCTCATTAATTTATACAGCATATCCTTTTTCATTTATGCTTTAGCTCGTAATCCAGTCTTCAAGCATTATTGCTTCTGTCATTATCATATCAGTGGGATATACTGCATTGTTTAATCCATTTCGAGACTGATCATTGGGTAATAGAGCGATACTAATGTTGATATTATCCTGTAACAAAGCTACATGTAGGTGGATGTTCATATGAGTGGGTGTTACTGTTAAACCTTTTGATTTCTTCAACAATTGGACAAGTATATATAAAGCTAAAGCCGATGGGTAGAAGTAGAAAAATTAAAGTAGCCAACTCTACAGGGGCAGTTTGCAATTCGGCGGAGTAATAATGGCACGAAGGCAATGGTGGCCTCTACTGCACTTTAACGTTCCCATGTTGAGTAGATTAACCTCGAGTTTTGAGCAAAATGGACTGTTTTTGTCCAAACTCCCACCTTTTCTTTTTCTCTCTCTAAAGGCCATGAAAGTGGGAGAGGAGAGGTGACCAAAGAAGAAGAAGAAGAAGAAGAAGAAGATGACAGAGAAGAAAAGCAGTCAACAAATGACAAAGGGTTAATTCTTTTGCTTTTGATGACTTCTATGATTAGGCTTCATTTATAGTTCTTGGGATCAATCAATCCACACATCATTGTTTTTGGACACTGCACCTTTTAGTTGTTTCCGTAGAGATTGAGATTAAAACAAAAACCAATTTTTTAATCAACAAATTAATTAAGATGTTGATGTTGGGATGATTTACTTTAAACTCAGATATTGGATCATGCTTGAATTATCCCACGAAGATCCACAGATGGCCATCTCAAATTCCTAATATCATTGTTATTATAATAAAATAAGAACTGAGAACGGCCGGAAAGATGGAAGAAATGAGAAGACGATCATCGATTCCTTTGCCTGATCGAAGGAAAGATAACTCTATGCATATACATACTACTTCTTAACCCCACCATGTGTTCATCGTGTTCTACTGTATGCCCCCACTCCACCTAAAACCTAACAAAATACAAGTAACCACCCTTTTACTACCCAAATTTCCCAAAAACAAACATCCAACTTGGAAAGAGCTTGACATCCATTTTCATGGAGCTGGCCAACCCAATTCTAACCAGCTTAATTACTCCTTTAAGAGAGTAAAAAAAAAGAGCTCAGACTCTGAGCAAGTAGATGCTAAGCTCAGGTGCTCCATTACTGTCAGGATTGGTCATGTAGAAAGCCTCAGAATCTCTGGACCCAACAATCCTCTCAAATTTAGCCCTCATGTACATGAGTTCACCATCACCTCCAGTCTCAGTTGCACTTGCAGGCAAAACACCTGCACCCATTGAAATAGGCTCCACAGCTTTCAACACATTCCACTCTTTAGGCCCACATTCCCTTCTTGTAGCGAACCCACTCTTCTTACCGTTGCAGTAAGTCCTCCACACAGGCTCTTCCAGCAATCTCACCCCTTTCTTTTCCTCTTCCTTCTGCTTGTCACACTCCAACGCGATTCTCACCAACCCAGACGCCATTTCTCGAACCAATCCGCTTATTGGGGTGGCTAGTTCAATGAGAAAAGCTGGTGGCGAGTTGGGATCTCTTTGAAATGCAAAATGAACGTGACCTCGCCGAGACCCAAAAAGGGTTCCTACAACTCGACGTCCAAGCCCGACCGGGAGGTTTGCTCGGTTTCTGCCCAAGGTTGCAATTACAGAACGAAGCCGAGCGACCGCTACAGTAGGAAGTCTCTTCTTTGGGGTCTGGATAGGGACATGGGATTTGTTAGGATTTTCCATTTTGTTGTCCTCTGGCGGAGACTTGAAGGTTTGAGGTTGTTCATCGTCTTCAGTTCCAACCTTTTTGGTCCAGTGGAAGTGTCTCTTGGATGAGTCATCTTGAGCCATGAGTGCATAATAAAACCAAGAAGAAGACTAGTCCTTATAGATGGTGGGTAGTAGTCTTTAATTGATTGTGGGGCTTCAAGTTTAATTCTTTGTTTCCAAGCCCTTTGTTGTTATAGTGACAGAGAGAATCCTGACAAAGAAACATAGTGTGCCCCACCCAATGTCTTGGGCTTTGAAAGAAAAAGAAAAGAGAGGAATCTTAAGGGGACAACAAGGTTGTGATTTCACTTTCTTACAGTGCCAGGAGGGAGAAGGAGAGACGGATTTAGCTTGACTGCCTCATTTAGCGTTTTGACTTAGAATTCCCATGAGCATGGCAACTGGTAAAGTTACGCAACAAACCATAAGCAAAGCCGTCACCTTTCACATTCGGAATCGGACATGCTCACATCACCAAACCAATGCCTGCCCAGTTTATCAAGTGCTTCAGGGCTTTGTTGGGTCCGAAAGAGTAAGATTGTAGGAATAGTCCCCATTTCGCCTTCTTTCCAACTGACACCACTTCCTCTGCGTTTCCGTGGCCCGGCCAGTTTATGACTCCATCTCTTTCGTATGGTTTCATCAGAAGAAATATATTTTGAGGCGTCACTATCGTCATGCTGCTAAGAAACCTGTATTATCAGAGCAGTGTCTAGATAATATAGTCTGTACAACATGACACGAGTTCTTTGTCTTCGGATCAATTATTCACAAAGAAGACCAAACAATATTTGCAATGGATAACCAGAAAAGTGATAATTTTCTTTTGGATCAAGTTAAAGGTACAAACTACAAACAATAGGGTACATACTAAGTAGTGTTCTAACTTAATGGCAGAGATTTGACAAACTTGCACTAATTTTACATACAACTTATATAGACAACGATCCACAGCTTAAGGCAGTGCACTCGTCAAATAACTTTTGTACATTATCTAAGTAAACGGAGGTTAGAGGCAGAGAAAAGGAAAAAAACAAGGATGTTTGCCTATCATTTCTAAAATCATTTTCATTATGGCCTAAAGGTTAGCTCTCTAAACTTTGATTAGTCTCTGGCTGCTGCTTAGGGGGAATAGTTCCCCCATTCATTCTCGCACGCGCCTCAGCAAACATCCTCTGCTGCTCTGCTGCTGCTTCTTCCTCTGTCATTTCCACTCCATTATTCCATTTACCACCTCTCAAAGAGTCCTGCTGGAAGGCAACAACAAAAAAGTAAGAAGCTCAGTTAAACTGTATCAACTTCCGAACAGTCAATTTCCAAAACTGCTTAAAAATTAACAATGTCAAACATAGCAACGAGGAACCAGGCCTCTCAATAGCTGTTTCACTATTCTTATTAGGCAAATAAAAATGAGAAGGCACATTCTCGATTGTAATGTGGAGCTCTTATCCATTTTCTAATCTCTTGTAGCACAAAAATGCATAAGGCCATTAATATACTTTTTGAGTTACCATAGTCTCAAGCCTGTGCTGTTCATATGCTGAATAAACCTCGTTAATGTACTCTCCAAATCCAAGAACCTGATTTATCAAAAACGAAATCAGTCCAAAGGTGCAGATACACACAAGTAAATAGTTGTATCAAAAGCAAGAAAACTGAGTGGTTAATTTCTAATATGCAGTTAAATGCACACATGTAACATGATGAGCTCCAAATTTGGCTTCTGTGAAACAAAACAAATTGATTGAGCTGTTTGTGGATTGAAAAATAGTAACTTTATACAACAACGAGATGAACATGGAAAGACAAAGCTTCTGATTTCATGAGAAAAACATCACAGTTTACGACATTTGACAAAAACAACATTGTAGTTAACAGTACATTAATATTTTTTAGGTGACGTTTCCTCAAAATATGAGGACCAAAAGCTATTCTACCATAAAAATCTTTGTAAATATATACATTGAAAAGTGTAAATATTTAAAAATCCCTCACCACATGCATCTAACAAAGTTTGGACCATGATTAATGAGGAGATATTACCACTTCCCTAGTGGCCAAGCTAAAACCTAGGTAGTTAATCCACCATAGAAGCTATACAACTACAAAGATGATGACTACAATCTCAACTTGCAATTAAACTTTTGCCTATGTCTAAAGTATCAGATCTGTAGAAAAATAAGTTGATCGAATCATCCAAAAACAAAAGGAAAAAAAAAAACAAAAGGAAAGCATGAATGGCATGAATTTCTCATGAATTGGTTTCCTACACTCATACAATCTAAAATATGTTGAATGTGAAAAGAATAGGCCTATCTCATAATTTAAAATTCAAGCAACATGGAAATTAGGAGGCCAATACATCATAATTCAGAAAAAAAAAGAAGACAAGGGCAGAAGATCAAATACATCTAAAGCCTTCAACACATGCTCGGGGGCAATTGTTCGCCTATCCTCTTTGCTGCACACTTCATTGGACTCTGATGAAACGAGGTTTATAAATTCTGAAATAAAGAAAGTTTATTCTGTTATTACTAGTAAGATAAATTGCCAACAAATAGCAAGAACCATTGACTTCTTTCCATAAAAGTGAACTGAAAGTGATCATCAAACACGAAAGAAAAACACTCGAAATTCACACCCTAAACCTTACGGGTTTCAGAATAGCAACATTGGAGAGCTTTTCATCTCCGCAAAATGCATAATGACATTGTTTGCACTCGCACAAATGTGACAAAATAGCAATAAGTAAGGATGGCAAATGTAACAAAGAGCCAAACAACAGACTTAGAATAAACAACTGGCTGGATTCTGTAACTGATAAGTTTGAGTTACAGTTTCACAACTAAATAAATATGAGTTAATTTTCTCAGGTGTATGCAAATGCAACAAGTAGCTCTGATTCATGATTAGCAAATAGAACAGTACAATCTTAGCTAAAAAAAACTAAAAAATGGTCGTCCAAGGTTCCTCTCTACTGACCTCCATCTTTTCTTTACTCAATGAAAGAGATAGATATCATTACATCTATAATCAAAAAGAGATCGATATCATTACATAAATAATCAAAAACAAAACCTTTTAACCATACTCAAACCACTGTTTGAGCATTAACAAATTATCAACCTACAGATCTGTACCAAATAAAACCAACATAAAGGAGATAACCTTGAATTTTATGATAAAACATTAAATTAGAGTTAGGTAAGAAATATCATAAATTAACAGAATTACCTCACCTACACAACATTCAATTAAAAGATCCTGAGCATCTCTTGCAACACGAACATCAGGAGGCAACATCTCTTTAATAATTTTCGTCATAGTTGCTGGAGAAAATATTCAGCATAGTTTCCAATAAGCAACCAATGATAAAATATAGTAATTCTATTTGGTGTGCAGTTAAGCATCCAACATAGCTCACAACCAACACTAGTAGAAATTAAAAAGTTCCAAGGGCTAAGGAATTCGCCAGCGGCAGAATGCCCATTTCCACCCATTAAAAATGCAATTTCAAGAATCCTAAACAAGCTACATGCGACTTTAGTTGCGGGTATGCCACAAACCTGCAAGCTTAAGTATTTCAATTCCAACTTTATCCACAGGATTTAACACGTATCACTAGTGTTTCAATTTCTAAGCACAAAAGCAGAATCATAAGCATTATCCCACTCTGGCGATAACGTAGGTCCATCACTCAGATTTTCTTGGTGTAATGTGTGCATCTGCCCTTCCAAAAGTCAATATCCAGACAGTAAATAGACAACAACATGGAAGATGAACAAAGTAGCTAGATTGAGAAGAAGGAATGTCAATACAAGTGTCAAGCATGCGAATTCACTCAACGGTCTGCATAACCAATACAGTTATCCAAAGTAGAATCACTAATTCATTAGTTCGCCGAGAATCTTCAATCTTCGAAATTTTAGCAGAAAGCAACATGACAATTAATAACTCAAAAAGAAAATTTTTAGAAAATACACATAAAAGCAAGAATTTTTAGGAAAAAAGTACCTTTAGGAAGAGAAGCATCCTCTTTCGATTTACCCACAATATCCATCGGTTCCATCTTCAACCTTCGAAACCTAAAATCATATTTAAGAAAAAGAAATAATATATACATGTGTAATCAAAACCAAGATCTCAAACATGGCCAGTAAAGACAAAATTTATGAGAGATTCGACTCACCAAATCGGCCGGGAGGGAGATCGCAAGAGCCTACGAGCTTAGAAAACGCGTGAAGCGATTGGAGATCGGAGTCTTAGGGTAAGGGATCGAACGGAAGAGGCTGGGGTAGGGCATGATCGATGATAGCATGTATTTAATGTGGATTTTATCAGAGAAGTCTTGTTGATGATTGGCTTTTGTGTTCCACATTAACAAAGGCAAGTCTCGGTCGCAGGCGATAATTCCATTCCAAAACTCTATCAGCGGTTTCCCTATTTCCTTTTTCCACGCGCTTGTTTGGCGCGTTCTTGGAACCTAAAATGTCGGGTGCAAGTGGTTTGCGTTGGTGTGTTGCACCGCAGCGAAGGATGAGTGGAATTGGTTAGCGTATTATCCACTTTGGTTGAGATAAAAACCATTTTTAACAGGTCCTTTTCTGGTAATTTTATGATTATTATACAGATTTCAAATTGATTTTAAATAATAACGCAAAATTCAAGAGAGAGAGAGAGAGACTTTTCCAGATCGAACGTCATGTCGTTTGTTGCTCACCTTTCTGAAGCCTATGTCTCTGGTTTCTACCACTGACACCAGTCTTCTTTGTGACCGATTTCACTCTCGAAACCCTCGGACTCGATAATAAAATTTCAATATTCGATCTGCTTTGATTTTTGAATCACAACAAAATGGACGCCGATGAAGACGATTACGTGTTCTACGGTACACCGATTGAGCGTGAGGAAGAGCTCACCAGCCGCAGGAAGAAAGCTGTCGCCGAGGCGTCTGGTCACCTGCGGAGTCTTCCATCTTGGAAACAAGAGGTATCATACTTAATTCCTTTCCTTTTTCGTTTCCTTTCTGTTGAGTTGATTAGAAACTGAAGGGCTTGTGGAAGTTGATTGTGACTGAACCTGATGATGTGTAATTATTAAAAAAAGGTAATGTTTATAGTGTAAGAAGCTCATTTTACCTGATTTAATTGTTTGGCTGCTTAAATTGGGTGGCATTGGAATGCAGGTACTGAGGTTTGTTTCCTCACCATTTAGGTATGTCTGTGTTTGGTTTTTCAGTTGTCATTCGTTTCTTGGGATATTTTTTTCAGGTAAGAGATGAAGAAGGACGCAGAAGATTCCATGGAGCATTTACTGGTGGATTCTCTGCTGGTTATTATAATACAGTGGGGTCAAAGGAGGGTATGGTTTTCATCGAGTGATTTGAGATTGCTTCTCTTGCTAATATGTTTCTGAATGGATGCCGTTGGATTAATCTGTGAGAAACATGCTGCAGGTTGGACTCCCTCGTCGTTTACATCTTCTAGGAAAAACAGAGCTGAAGTTAAAAAGCAAAGCATTCATAACTTCTTAGATGAAGATGAGAGAGCAGTATGGTTTTATCTTATTTGTTATGTTTTCTGGATTTTTAATTGAGTGTTACAACCCTTTTAGAAGTAAATAAGAATACTGTGACACATATTGAATAAATAATGATCCCAATGTTATGTCACCACTCCAATATTTATGGAAATTATTAATCGTTTCTTTATTATCACCATTTATGCCTTAGTCATCAGTTTCTGTGGTTAGGGTGGTTAACATATATCTTCATGGACAAGTTGTCAAAATATATAAGCCATATGTTTCTTCAGATGTATCTTTTCATTATAATGGTTGTCAATGAGTTTCCTTGGTGGCCTCTCTTTATTTTTTAACTTCTAATCTTGGTGTTGCAAATTATGATGCACTTACATTCCTAATGAATGGACTTTTAATTACTAGAGTTTTATCCTTTTTTTTTAATGTGATTTTGTCTTTCAGGAATTAGAAGCTAGATCATTGGGTACATCATCACAGTTTGATACATTTGGATTCACTGCTGCCGAAGTTGCTCGTAGACAAGCCGAGAAAGAACAACAACACAGGTTTCCAAACAATATGTGATAAATTGCTTCCTATTGATGATTGCCTTTACCCCTTCCAATATTTTTATTGTTATACATGGAGGATATTCTATTCAGCTACCATTTTTTCCTTCTGTATGGTGATTCCACCTCAGTTTGTCGAGTTTCGTGTTTGGTTGATTTGAAAGATAAATTAAAATCTTATTTTATGTTTTCCATTATGTTTATGGAAGGAGTTCCTAGATGTTCCATGATTTATATCATATTTTACAATTTCATGATGACTGTTTGTTATCTAGTTTTTAAGTTATGGCCAAGGCTTTAGCCTCTGAGGCATGCGTTAAGTTGTGCTATTCTGGATGCACAATGCTAGCTGAAATTAACTTTCTTTTACGAGGATAAAAACATTCCAAGATGTCCACTACTGATAACCATCTCTCTTTTGTTTCTATGCATGTTTCTGCACCTCCTTAAGATTTTGTCAACCCATTAACCTGTGCATGTCAAAGCATATTCATGATATTAGACTCATATGGAAGCATTTTTTATATCACTTACAAGTGCAATTACCCAACTTCTTGTGTGCCTATCTCTTATTCCTGTTGTATCAATTTGTTTTTTAGTGATTTCCCAAAGTGTGCTGTACCATGTTATATTTTGTTCACAGTGAGCTTTAGAGTTCAGTTATTTGGTTGATAATATTTCTAAGGCTTAAATATATAGGACTTTCTTGTAGTTTGTTTCTTTTCATTTCAACCCTCGAATTTTAAGAACTATTACTTACCCTCTTGTGTTATCTAACACACATCCTCCCTCCATCACATTCTGTTAGTTGCCATCCATTCATAGTCCCAAATTGGCGTCATATTGGAGTTTAAGAATTTTAATACTACATCGTATTGGGTTAAAAAATGGATAGTAAACTAAAAAAATATAACGAATAGGGTTGTGTGTTAGCTAAACAATACCAGAAGAGGGTAAGTTATAAATTTTAAAATATGAGGGTTGCAATGATAAAAGGTCAAATTGTAAGGGAGCTCAACCTCTATAACCATGTTTCTAAAGTTGTTAACGTACGTGAGAACTGCAAGTTGTTTGTATTTTGTCAATGAGTTGTCAACTTTTATATTCCTATAATCCAAAGAATCTATAGTTGTGACTTTACAAATTTTTGTTTATGGACATTAAAGGATACTTAGCTATTATTTTCGTACATAATAAGTTTAATCATTAACATGAAAGTACTCTCATTTTTGGTAGCTTGATACATTTTTATTTTGATATATTTGTTTCTATGAGAGTTAGTTCAGATTTCTTTATTGCTTTGTTTAGCAGGCAATCAGTTATTCCTGGACCTGTTCCTGATGAGATAGTTCTCCCGGCATCACAATCTATTGGTTTGTTCGGACTCTGTAATCGTGTTATACTTGGATTTTTTTTACTTGCTAAGCACTTTAACCTCACATCTTCTTATTGGTTAGGTGTAACATTACTACTGAAAATGGGATGGAGACATGGCCATTCAATTAAGGATTCTCGTTCAAGTTCACTCTATGGTAATTTTCTACTTTTTTGATTTGTGTTTTGGGTCCCATATGATAAAAATTTTGCATCTAGTTTTTATTGAAGGTCCCATTTTCATGCAATAGTAGTCATCTTTAGTTATATTGAAGAAGATTTTTTGTGGGAGCTTGATTTAAGAAATATTGATAGGAATTTAACATTCCATAGGGCCATTGTAATAGAAATCTAATGTTTTAGCTTACAATCATATATTTTTGTTTTTGTCTGGCAGATGCTCGTAGAGAAGCTAGGAAAGCTTTGCTTGCATTTTCTTCTGATAATGCAAAAGGACAGGTTACTGATGACGAATCTGGTGATATTGACCTTGAAAACGTTGAGGTTCAGTCTGCCAATGATGATTTTCAGTCTTCTAGAAGCACTCCTGTGAGGATCTTTTCTCATTGTTCTGACATGTTATCTTGCATATTATCTTTTCTCATTGTTCTGACATGTTATCTTCGTAACTAAGATGACTATGACCTAAATAAGAACATTATTGAAGTAACTTTTTAATCAAGAGATCTTATATATTTTCTTCCCGAAGAATGCATCTTGCATATCGTAGGTCCTGCTAAATTACTGCCAACATGAATTGTTTGCATATTACTAGAATCAAGTAACAAGTGAAAATTAATGGAATATTACAAAGATAACGTAACCTACACATGGTTTTTGTTGACGTAAAGAAGGCATATGACGGGATACCTAGAGAAATCATGTGGAGATTTTAGAAGTTGAAGGACTTCCTATGACCTAAATTTGAGTTATTAGAGATATGTAGGTGTGTGTAAAGATTAGAGTAAAGACGATAGAAGGAGATACAAAATATTTTTCTATCGATATTAAGCTACACCAAGGCTCTTCATTGAGCCTCTTTTTGTTTGCAGTAGTGATGGATGAACTCACCAAGCATATCCAAGGAGATGTACCTTGTTGTTTGTTGATGACATTGTTTTAGTGGATGAGACAAAATAGGGTGTCAATGTTAAGCTAGAACTTTGGAGAGATATGTTAGAGTTGAAGGGCTTTAAATTGAGCAAAACTAAGATTGAATATTTAGAGTGTAACTTTTCAGGTAAAAGGGTGGCTTTTGATGTGGAGGTAAAGATTGGTTTAGAAGTTATACCATAGAAAGAGTGTTCTAAGTTTTTAGGATTTATCATCCAAAGCAATAGAGAGATCAATGAAGACTTATCCTATCAGATTAGGGTAGCTTGCATAGAGAAAATACTATTAAAGCTCAAAGGTAAATTCCATCTTTTGGTGATTAGGTTGACCATGTTCTTTGGAGCGGAGTGTTGGCCTACCAAAAGGTGCATAGTCATAAGTTAATGATGGTGGAGATGAGTATGTTCTGTTAGATTTGCAACCTTACTAGAAGATATAAAGTTAGTAATGTAATGATAAGAGACAAACTAAATGTGAGTAATATTGATGAAAAATTAAGAGAAACAAGGCTTAGGTGATTTAGGCATGTTAAGAGAAGACACCTTGATACTTCAGTGAGAAGGTGCGAGAAGATTATACTTAGGGACCATAAGAAGAACAGGGAAGAGGTGATAAAAAATGATATGACTTTGCTGGAACTTACTCGATAGAAAACTTTGGCGTACTAGGATACGTGTAAATCATCTTACATAAAAAGTTCTTACTTTTTCTTACAAGTCTTTTAAACATTTTCTTTTTAATCTTATGTCTTGTATTTAGCCTAAAAATTTAATATGTAGTACTTTCTTCTTAGTTATTTAGTTAACATTTTCTTACTTAAATATTTTCTTGTAATGATTTATTTGATTTAGTTACTTGTTTTTTTTGTTTATGTATTTATCTTTTATTTTTATTATTTACCTTGTTTTATATTTATTGTATTATTTATTTTAATATTTTTATTTATACGTATTTATTTATAATTTATTTATTATTATTTTTATGTCCATTTTTATTTTATTGTTAGTTATTATTACTTTATCATTTTAATATGTATATGTATAT
>JANSVB020000150.1:749764-764493 GCA_025504935.2 Erythroxylum haughtii | reverse complement strand
CACTAAAGGATATTAAAGGAGTAAAGTAAAACCAATTGCTTCCTTCTTTCAACATATATGTGAGAGTGAAATAAAAGAAGAAAAAGAATAGAAGAAAGAGTGAAGTTTCACCCAAGGAGAGAAGAAGGAGGGTGCAACTAATTTTTGATGGGTTTTGGAGCACGAATTGAAGAGGGCTTGATCAAGAATAAGTGTTCTTTACTTGTCCAAAAGATTGAAAGAAAGTGGTAAGTTTCCTAACCTAAATTTCTAGTTTTCGAGCTTGTGAGTGGGATAGTTCATGTAAGATAAATAATGATTTTTTACTTTCCATAGAGTAGATAATAAGTTTGGAAGCATTTAAGGATGAATATGATAAGAGAAAGAGTTATGTTTAGTGAAAGTTTGTCTTTGATTCTTGGTTCTTGAAACAGCCCAATTGTTTTGGCCAGAAATCAGCCTAAAAATGTCCAAAATGAGTGATCCAAATTGGATATGAAACCTAAGACATACTACCAAAAATCTCTAGAGAAAATCTAGACCTAATTCTGGATTAATGATATTAAAGTTTGAGATTGAAAATGGTAACCTGATACTACCCTTGTGTTGAAATAAATTGTGATATTTGGTACATTTTCATGATTTAGAATTTTAAATTGCATGATTTTGATGATATGGAAACTAGAGACTTGGGCGAACAAATGTCTAAAAGACCTCAAAGCCTAATTTGATTATTTGTTATGTGAAAAGTAAGGGAAAAATGAAGATATGGATTTTGGACATAGGTCATAACCATGACTCATCATGTATGATCATGATATGGTGAATTAAATTAGTTGAGATTGTGTTTTGAAGAAATTAGTAAGTTAAAATGGTGAAAATATGATATTTAAGTGACTTTTGAAGTTATATTAGGAAACAGAGACTAATAGGATAGCTTACAGAAGTAAGCAAAAATATAATTAGCGTACGTGTTACACACTTAGATACAAATCTTGAATTAGGTTAAACCAAATATATAGTTTTAATGTCTTTACACGCTTAGATACAAATCTTGAATTAGGTTAAACCAAATATATAGTTTTAATGTCTTATTTCGTAATTTGGAAATAAATGCCTAAGTGAAATGCGTTTTATATAGGTAAAAGAGAGGCACAAAATGCATGAGTGTGCTTGGAGATAAGTTCACAAAGTTGTGAGTGTGCTTTATTTGTTTTATATGACTAAATTCTTTACAAAAGAATTGATGGCATGTGAATGTATTTTAATTGTTTTATATGACTAAACTTTTTGCAAAAGAATTAATGACTAGTGATCGTTCTTTAACTTGATTTTGTGAAAATGGTTTTCATTTGATCATGAAATGAATATTTATGCTAAGTTTTATACAAATGATATTTTACAAGTGAATATTGCTAGCATAACTATATGCTTTAGAAATATATGAGTTTTAATTTTATATGATTGGGAGTTACATTGAAATAATTCAATTATGCATCCTCCTATACTTGATTTAGAAAATAAGATGAGTTGTAAATGTAAGAGTTGCTTTTGACTATAGTACATCGCTAGGCTTTATACATGTTATTATACTAGTATATTTATGACAGTTAACCTATTATAGGTAAGCAATGTAAAACCATCTCCATAAATAGTGGTTAACCAGTCACAGGTAAGCAATGTAAAACCAGCTCCGTGACTTATTATAGATAAGTGATGCAAAAATAGCTCCGTAACTACCGCTTTATAGTGGTTAATGTATTACGAATAAGCGATGTAAAACCAACTTCGTAACTAGTGGTTAACCAATCACGGGTAAGCGATGTAGAACCAACTCCGTGACCATATACCTAAGGGTACCATAGTGTAAAGACATTTGTGGCGGGCTATATCATCTAAGAAGTTCATGGCAATAAATAATAATGTCGCCATTATTTATTTTTAAAAGTAATTTGAGAGGTACCGTATGGTACCAATTCTAGTGGTTGACTTATTTGCAGTATAAAAGTTTTCAGAAAATTTATTGTCACCACTATTTATTAATTAAGGAAAATTGAAAATGGAAAATCTTATATTATAAGTTTAAGTTCAAAAGGCATTTCGAAATAGTAATTTCAGAAAAATGAAGTTGTGTTTTATGACTTGTTATTAGATTACCAGATTTTATGATGCACGAGTGAATTATTATGACAATTATTTTACCATGAACTTTATGATTGTATGAGAATATTTTAGTTATGTTGTTTTAAAAAGTTAACTTTTAGTAAACTAATTACACTCACTGAGCTAGTTTAGCTCACCATTTTTTAAAAACAAACCACCCTAAGTATGCATACAGGTGCTGCAGTAATTGGGACTCTGCCACGGGATTAATTGTATCATCTGGTGATGCTATATTTGTCTTATTTTTCTTATGTATGTGTTTGCTTAAAATTGGCTTAGTTGCTTGTATAAATGTTGTAAAGTAATTTTAGAAAGGGTTTAAAAGTGTGATCTTGTAAACATCTTTGAGATTGTAAATCTCTTTTTCTTAATTAACTACGAGGGCTTTGATCCTTAATGACATTTTTTTAAAATGTTGAGAATTGTATGTTTGTGATTGTTTGTAATATGGACCTGAGGTCTCATTTCAAAAGTTAAGATAGTATATGAAATATTAAAAGTGTTTTAAAATGTGTTATGTCGGATTTTGAAAATTTTGAAAAGGTTAAAATATGATTATTGTGCTGCAGAAATTTCTAATAAAATGATTGAAAAAAAACGTGTCCTATTATTTTCCACACTTTTAACTTTTAAAGTATAAAAAGTTTTTAATAGATGAATGGCTTGGCTTTGGTTGAGTTAGATATCAATTAAAGGGCTACCATAGGGTCACTAGGAGGGCTTCACCTGGGGTTCCTGAAAGGAAATTCTGGGTTGGGTCCTTTTATATGATCCTCGTATAAAAAGGAATATTTAGTTTAGATATTGACTACTTCATCAAATTCATGACTAATTACACAAGATTCAAACTGGTGTCACTTCACTGTCAACAAATTTTAATAATAAGGGACTTGGTGAATCCAAAAATTAAGGATATAGATATATTTTAATTTTTTTTCCTTTATTCTTAAGCATCTTAATATGATATATACTATTTTTTGTCGATGTAATTAGGAATATTTCAATTTGGGGCAATTCTTTTAGATATCACTAAGGTTATTGCGATGCTTTCACTATTTAGGACATAGTAATTCTATAAATGCTACTAGTCCATGTAAATGCGCTTTCATATAGTAAAATATAGTTGGAGTTTTTAGTTCCTATAAATCCTCATCTCACTTAGCATACTTATGTCTAGAAAAGACTAACCTTATGTCTAGAAAAGAAGTTATTATGCACTTATAATTGAATCATGGGCATTTAATTGATTATCAAAACAAGTTAATACTAAACAGTAACAATATACACCATCTGATTACTGCTTTCTCTAACAAGCTTGAAAACTAAAGGCCAATATTTTGATAATTCATTTCTTTATTAGAGGCTTGTTATAAAGCTCCTACAACAAGCAAATTATACACATTAGCTTGTAGTAAATTGCCAATTTTTGTAAATTTTTTCCTTCACCAAAAACAAATTTTAGTATCCCCTTTAGCTTGGATAAATCACCCTTCACTTTGGTTATATGCTCTTCCATTTAAAAATATTATCAAACTTTACTTGATTTTCCTTCCAAAACAGCAATTTTATAATGCTAGGCCTTTTTCTCTTTTTCAGCTTCTTGTTATCAACTTTTATGTAATTAATTAAATTTTGCCATGTATGTCATATCTTTATACTACCAAAGAAAGAATTTACAACCCCCTTCTTACAAAAAAATAAATGTATTGTTTCAATGTTAATTCTAACATATTAATAAATCATCTCCTATATATAACTTAACTCAAGTTGAGAACAAACGTAACATCTTCTTTTAGAGTTTTCAATGGTCCTTAAGGTCATCAATGGACTCCTTGCTCCATATTGAAAAAATAAAAGTTCACCACTAATTTACTTCCACTCAAACTCCTTCTCGACGATATTGATGAATTCATATTTTCCATCCCATTTTTAAAAATATATAGTTAATAAATGAAATTAAACATTCATTACTAATTTACCTAAATTATTTATTCTAATAATAATATTTAACTAAAACCATCATTAGTTATATCTTTTAGTGAGACAAATGAATGAATGACATTAAAAATATCACTTGACATTTAAAGGGAAGTAAATAAAATCATTAAACACTACACTATATATATAAAAGCCTCAATTTAGAATACATAATATGAAAATTCACTCATTCGTAACAAACAAATAGTTGGAGTTATTTACCTACATTGAACTCTTGCAGATAGATTCATAACAAATGATCGTTATCTAATTGAAGAACGAGATTTTCTCTTAAACAACTAAGAAAAGGAGCTCAATGTAGGGAAAAGTCTTACTTCTTGCACTTGAATGATAGATAATGCAACTTTGCCCTTAAATAAACATTAATTAACATTTTCATGTACTAAAAATGGCCTATATGGCTCATTGCCAATACCAACGGGTTCGAAGGTGATCTTGTTAAAGTTAAAAGGGTGAATTGATTAAAAAAAAAGTTTAAAAGGTTACGTGTTTGACTGATGGATATTTGACCATATTTATACCTCACATTTGATGCATTTTCACTTGATATTTTATACTTTTAGGGTATATTTGATACTTAATTCCAAAAGTGTATACATATTATAATTGCCTTCACGGACTTAAAGGAGAAGAATTTAGATGAAAACACTGCATAAAACGAAGATTCAATGCATAGAAGGGATGCACGGCTGTGCATCTGCCCGTGTACTTCTTTCAGGCTGTGCAGTTTTGCAATTTTCAAAGAATTTGATGATGTACAGTCTGATGCATGATTGTGTATAAGACCATGCATCGACCAAAACCCTAGAATTTCAACCAAAAGAATGTAAACGGAGACTTGAAGAGGGAGTAAATGTGAGGATGTGATTCCAGATATGGAGATTGTTCTCAAGGGGCAATTGTAAGCCAGATGAGCGGGAAACATGAAGAATTTATCGATAGATCCACTAGAATACAAAATTAGATCTCTACATCAGTAGAATATTCGATAGAAGACAATCAGGAAGATTTAAAATTATGATTATGTTGTTTTCAATTAGTCTTTCTATTTATGTATGATTTTGTATTCCCCAATGTGTAACTAAATATTTTGTTAGTAGTTAGGTTAGATGAACCATATTTTGATACGGTAACATGTGTTGACTCTTTTGTTAATGCAATTGATTGATTGATTTGTTGCGATCCAATTATGTGTTAATATATGTTCTAATAGACCCAGGAATATTAAATCATAATCTGATTTAATGTGTAGAGATTGAGAAATCTTAAGCTCAAGGTCTACTATAATCCGGAAGGAGTTGATTGCAACCCTAGAGATAGGATGATATAAAATTTTAAATTAAGGTTAAACCTAATAGAGGGATTCACAAATCGGTAAAGCAATCCTACAAACTTTAACTTAAGTAATTCAGTTGAAAATGTTATGATTAGTTGTTAGTAGACTCAAAGTCAACTATTAGCATAGTATATGAATCTCCACGGTTCAAAAAATCAATAAAACAATTGAGTAATCAAATATCAATATGTTAAGGATTTAAGAAAAATTAAAACCTAGATACTAATTCTCGATATCAATAATTTCCTAAATGCTTCCTTAATCCTCTATTCAACTTCGTTACTTATTTTATTCTACCTGCTTAGTTTTAGTATCTTTTAATTAAAAAAACTAATAGTTTTAGTATCTTTTAATTAAAAAAACTAAAATCAATTTGTAGGCTAAATAATAAGAAAAAGGTAATTATTAGTAATCACTAGTTTCGTGAGATTGATCTGTACTTGTCGATACTAGCTATAGCTATGTTTTGTACTTGGAATTATTACAATATTAACTAACTCACGAAATAAGTAAATCATTGTTCAAAGCACCAACTTTTAGGTGGTTAAATGGCTTTTTCCCCATATTTTATTAATGTTTATTTATATAATTAATGCTTTAATATTTTCAAGTTAAAAATCAATATCATCTCCAAATAATGACATGTATAATTTAATTAGAATTCATAAACTTGTCTTTTTAATGTTGGTATAGTTATAATGTGAATTATAATTAAATTATTTTATTTTCAATAATTTTTCAATCAAATCCTTCAAACTAAAATAAGAAAATGTATTAAAGAAAAATACATAAATTTTAATTCCCAATACATTGTATATATATAATGCTATGGTATCATAATATCACATATGTCACATAATGCAAATGAGCTATATAAGGGAACGTGGAAGGAAGACAGAAGCTATCGTTATCACACAACAGACAACAGTGAAGAATATGATATTTGCAAATTGCTTAATTACTTTGTAGTTGTAGATAATAATACAGCCTATCAAACCAAAACACATCGGAAAGCCTCGTATCATATCTCTCCCACCTCCGTGGTCTCCAACAAAAGCACCAATAGTTCAACTAATACACTTCTGTGTCGCTCTCTCTTTCTCATCGGTATGATTTACAAATCTCTTGATGCCATCTCCGTCTCCGATATCGAAGCTCTGGGGATTCCTTCCACAGCGGCCCAGAAGCTTCACCAAGATGTAACCGAAATCGTCGGTAATTACGGGGCCGCTACTCCGGAGACGTGGACACACATCTCGAAGCGTGTGCTCACCCCAGACCTCCCTTACTCCCTCCATCAAATGATGTACTATGGCTGCTTCAAAGACTTCGGCCCCGATCCTCCCACCTGGTCGCCCGACCCGTAAGATATTTGCTCCCAATACATATATTCATTGCTTATTTAGAGCATGCATTGCTAGTGTCACTTGCCAAGACCAAGATTAGACTCACTAGAGTTGCTGCGAAACGTACCGTTTGGTGCCTCTCCTTTTCTTTCTTTTTTTTTTGATTAGGCGCTCGGTTGACTGTCTTCCCCACCACCCGCTTTTAGTTTTTATAAAACAAATATTAACTATTAAATTAAAATTGTATGTATTGATGGTATCATAATAATTAAAAAAAAAGGTATTTTTAAAACCTCTTTTATATATGGTTCGAATTGAAAACTTGTTAGCATTGATATCTAATACCAAACCATGAAATGGATTTGCAAGAACCAATACGAGAATCTTTTCCTTTCTTGTAATTCTCTAGAACAAATCGGAATTTCTACAGACCTTATGATTCTTGTTAGTATTTCTTTATAAATGATTTGTACGTGATTGAGTTGACCATGCACGAATAATTTGGTATCATGTTTACTGTTTGTATTGTTGTTAAATAATTTGTACATATCAGGTCATATAAGCATGAATAATCTGATATGTTGGTTTTTTCGTAGTTCATGATTTATACTTCTTAAGATCTACTAATTAACTCTTCTATTTGTACTTGGATGTACGACCTATTAGTTGGATAATTAAGAAAGCTATTTGTTTTCTAATCATACTCAACACTTGAGCATAAAATGGTGTGTGCATTAGTTTTTGGTTTTCTGTATTTGTGTTATGATTGTTATGAAGATAGCTTTGCCTTTTTTTTTAATTTTTAATGCTGCTTGGTGCATGGTTAGGGAGAGCGCAAGGTTTACAAACATTGGCCAGCTTTTGGAGAGAAATGGCAATGAGTTTCTAGGTTCTAGATACAAAGACCCTATAGCAAACTTCTCAGATTTGCAAGAGTTCTCTGTCTTGAGCCCTGAGGTAAGACTTCTTCATGTATCCTTTCAGAACTCTTGAAAAGGCAAAGGCAAATGTCTCAACATTTCTATCATATCATTTTATGATTGTCTAATTATTTTTGTTTCTCTTTATTTGTCAGGTCTATTGGAAAACTGTATTGGACGAATTATGCATTTCATTTTCAGTACCTCCAGAATGTATTTTCCGTGATAATCTGTCGACCCCAGGTGGTCATTGGCTGCCTGGAGCATATTTGAATCCTGCAAAGAACTGCATGAACTTGAATTCTAAGAGAACTTTGAATGATGTTGTAATAAAATGGCGTGATGAAGGAAATGATGATCAGCCTGTAAGCAGCATGACACTCCAGGAATTGCGCACAGAGGTTTGGTATGTTACTTTTACCCTATAGCCATTTTCTTATAATTGCTTCCACTCAGCAAAATTTTCTGATGCCATAAGTTGAATCAAATTCAAGGGATGCGCACTTTTAGAAGACGTTTGTACTCAGATATTCCCACAATCAATGGAGGGGTTTAAGTAGGCCTGCTTATTGTTTTATTATGAATATGTTTTATTATGCTGATATTCCATTCCAAGCCATCATCTTATGTTAAAGCTTATGGAGTAAAGATGACATAATACATAATAGGAAAGAGATAAAAGCATTGCATTTCTTAGATCTTGTTTTAGTTTGAATTACAACTTAGTGGATGTGAGTTGTACTAAGAAATTTTCTTTTTATTACAACTTGAGACCATTGGCTAAGGAGAATCAAACCGTTGCCATCAATTCCTAGGAGCTGAGTTCAGTAATACTGGGTCATTAGCTTAGATGGCTTGCTACTGACATTTTGTTTAGTGCAACACTTGATTGTGATTGGATACAACACACTGAAATATGTTCTATTAAATCGTTTGCTAAAAGGCCATAATTTCTAAACAATTATTTGAAGGGTGACCACAATTTAGATTTTAAACTGTGTGATGCAATTAATTTTGAGGACTTCTGGGTTTCTAGCAAGTAGCAAAGCCACTGTGTATTGGCTTCTATTAATTTGTTTTGAATGTTTGTTTACTTGTATTTGCTTTTTTTAGCAGTTGACATCTATGAATTAATATTCTTCTGCATGATATCCTTGTAGGTTGGTTGCACACGCACTAAATGAACTATGTTTGGATAGAGGATCTTCAATTGCAGTTGACATGCCAATGACTGTCAAGTCTGTAGTTATCTACCTTGCTATTGTTCTGGCAGGATATGTTGTTGTATCTATTGCTGATAGTTTTGCTTCAGCTGAAATATCAACAAGGCTTACAATTTCAAAGGCAAAGGCTATATTTACACAGGTTATATTTATTTTTCATGTAGATTCATTGTGTACTCAAACCATGGCTTGGAGCTCTTTTTACTATCTTCTCTATAAGTTTAGAAAGAGAAATGAATAAGTCTCAATTATTAGTGAGCACTACCTTATGGTGGTCACATAGATGTAAATGGAGGCTTTCTTTTTCAAATCTTTGTTATATTTTAATAAAGAGCATCTTGGATCCAACCTTCAAGGTGATTTTTCCGGTTGACTTTTTATCGATAAGATGTATTCAGAAAATGTTCATTACTGAAGCATCTTATATTGACTCTTCATGTTCAGGATCTTATATTTCGTGGTGATAAAAGTATTCCCTTGTATAGGTGAAATTCTCACTTGCTTGGCTGCTCTATTTTACCCTCCTCATTCTTGAACCTAAGTTTGTGCTAATTTATCTCACAATGTACTCTTAAATCCTACAGTAGAGTTGTGGATGCTGTGGCACCTAAAGCAATTGTTGTTCCAGCCAAAGGTTCTAGCTTGAGCATTAAGTTGCGTGATGGTGACATTTCTTGGCATGATTTTGTGGACAGAGTAAAGAATTTAAGGTATGGATTTTATCTTAAAGGTGTAGGATCAACCTGATTCGTGATCCTGTCTTATATGTATTCCTTTTGTTCAACCGTTCTTAACTTTCAGTAAAATTTGAAGAACATTTATGTGTTCTTGATCTTCAGAATATATATGTAGCTATTCAGTTTGTGTGGATTGCATTTCACTTTAACTGTTATGACCGTCTCCTGACATGTGTAATGAGCTGATTACGATTTAGTATCCAGGGTTCTTTTGTTGTCCCCTGTTGTTTTATATTAATCATAGTCTATGATAACAACTTCATAAGGCATTTTCTTGGGGCAGTCGGTCAGGAAATTGCATGTGAGTTTGATGAATGAACTCTTTGGTTCGAAGTTAGTCTTTCTGAAGCCTTCACAATGCTAATGTTTTTTTGGAAAGTACAATGCTAATTTTCTTGCCATTGAAAACTTGCAGGGGAAATGAATTTGCTGCTGTAGAGCAACCAGTGGAAGCATTTACAAACATCCTTTTCTCATCTGGAACTACAGGTAGCTTAAGGATTGAGAATTATGCGCATGAGCTTTCTTGATTTCAGTACATCTTGGACTAAGCCTAAGACATTTAATTATTAGTCAACCGCCATCTGACTAAATTCAAAATAACTTCAGAAATTCTGCTAAGAAAAATTTCTTTTCCTTTTTCATTTTTGGCTTAACTGTGTAACTGTTAATTTCTCTTTAAACTAAAAAGGATATTATTTCAAAATTCAGATCTCAGATTCAATCTGCACTGTTGTGGAGCTCTGAATGAAGTTATGGCTACTGATATTAGTAAAAACATCCAGATCTGTAAGATTAGGTTTGTGACTCCTGATATTTTACCCACTCGGAATATATTGAAAGGATTAAAAGCTAAGTAAACTATTGAGCATGAGTACCTTAACTCAATAATCAGAGAGAATGTTGTATGTTGACAGGTCTAACTGAAAATATTTTCTGGTGTAGGGGAGCCAAAAGCAATTCCTTGGACCAACATTACTCCTTTCAAGGCTGCTGCAGATGCATGGTGTCACATGGACATTAGAAAAGGTGATGTTGTTGCTTGGCCTACTAACCTTGGTTGGATGATGGGTCCTTGGTTAGTATATGCTGCATTGTTGAATGGGGCTTCAATTGCGTTATATAATGGATCCCCCCTTGGACATGGCTTTGCTAAATTTGTTCAGGTCTGTGTTCTACTCCCATTTCTGATGTTTAATATTTATTTGTGCCTGTTATTGTTCATTGTATGGCTAGTTTAACCTTGTGAAACAAAGAAACTTTTCTCTCTCATTTCTGTTAGTTCCAATTATCTTAACCTATTAATCTTGTACTCGTATCGGTTGTCATAAGGGAAAAGTTTGTGGATGTGCTCTTAGAAAACAACTGTTAACGTCATCTAAGGCATACGATTAAGGATCCAATATCTTTTTATTGTACTTTGGTTAAGCTTCCAACAATTGTATTGAGTTATGGGCCCAACAACTTAGGTTATCAATTCTGCAGCCACTTTTTGGTTTTTCCCGTTTTCTCTCTACTGAACTTGTTTTGCCATCCTTTATTTTGAGCATAACGTTCCATGCCTGTATTGTTTATTTTTATCTTCAAAATCTATTGCTTTGACAAGATGCCTTGTAAACTAGATTTCCCTCTTCTGAAATTTTCTTTTCGGGCAAGCACAATATCCAAGGAAACTGCGGGTACACAAATGGGAGGCTATGATGTAAATCTCTCGAATCTGTCTAATAAATTTCTGAAGAAAAGTTTAAAAATAGCTTTTAACAAACATAATGTTCAAGTAAAGGATAGGTAGTAGACTTGGGATGCTAAGTTGAAAATCTTGCAGAAGCTATTATGCATCATTGCTATGTCTTGTCAATTTGTTTTTCTCAAATCTTTGATTAGATATGGATTAGTATTGAGGAAAGGAATTTGAAGATTGTTGAGTGCATGAGCAACTTTCATTAAGGCATGACCTTAATCCATAGTTTCCCAAAAATTGGGCATGTCTGGAACTTGATGTATGATCCTTCTGCAATTTGCTCAGGATGCAAAGGTAACCATGCTTGGTGTGATCCCCAGTATTGTCCGTTCATGGAAAAGTGCAAACTCCACATGTGGCTGTGATTGGTCTACTATTCGGTAAGTGTAAGTTATTGTTGCTACTCATGGCATTTTTTTTAATTGACAGTAAAAAACACCATATAAGTCTGACTAGTCCTATTCTCTTCTTTATTTGGTTTAAGCTTTTTTGTTAATTTTGTATCAACTGGGGATGTGTTTTGTTTTTCTTGCTTCCTGTAGTTGTTTTGGCTCCACTGGTGAAGCATCAAGCGTAGATGAATACTTATGGTTAATGGGAAGGGCTCACTACAAACCTGTGATTGAATATTGTGGAGGTACAGAAATTGGTGGTGGATTTGTCACAGGGTCCTTTTTGCAGCCTCAATCAGTTGCTGCCTTCAGTACTCCTGCAATGGGTTGCAGCTTGTTTATACTTGGTGGTGATGGTCATCCAATTGTAAGCACAGAAATTCTTTAGACTGGATCTGAACCATCCAAAAACAAGTATTAAATAATGTTGGTTGTATATATTTGGTGTATAGCCATATCGATTTTCCTGTAGCAACTTAAACCTTTGTAGAGTTTCCAAGTGTTGTCATGGTTAAGCACGGTCAATCAGTTTTGTGGTAAAAATCACACTGTTTATACGTGTTTAGGTTTTGATATATCTTGACTTGATATTTTAAAAATATCTTCTTAGCTACCAGAAAGGCTATTTGATTTCTAGTTTCAAAATGTGGAATGCCTGTAAAAGTTTACATTGGCATTTAGTCAATTTCTATGTGAGGACTAAAATAATCTACCTGTGTGCTAGTGATTATAGTAAATAATTGATTCAAAACTTTTCATGACGTGTCTTCACAGCATGATTCATCATGATGGAGTTTCTCAACCAATTTCACTATGTTTTCTTGCTGCAACTTGATGAATGTCTCAGTTTATTATTTTATTGACTTGGTTTCTACCTCCTAATGCAGCCACAAAATGCACCAGGAATGGGTGAACTAGCACTTGGTCCTGTCATGTTTGGAGCTTCAAATACACTACTGAATGCTGACCATTTTGATGTGTACTTTAAGGGAATGCCTCTTTGTAATGGGAAGGTGAGTGTTCTCAAATGGCCTTATCCAAAGTTAGTGTTCACCAACTTTAGCTCAGCCGTCGTGATTTAAATCCATGTAGGTTCTCAGAAGACACGGGGACTTTTTTGAGCGTACTTCTAGAGGATACTATCATGCACATGGTCGTTCAGATGACACTATGAATCTTGGTGGTATCAAGGTAGAGATTGTCTTCATGGATTAAACTCTTTATAAAGCTCTGGCATAAACAGTCAGATAAACAAAAACCCTGTAGAGTGACTTTCCCAGGAATGGATACTTTTTGGAGATCTAATATAAGCCAGGCTCTAGTTTACAGAAGCTATTGGTTAACTAGTTAAATTCCTTATTTTCCTGTCTTGGAATGTGCTAGTTTCATCCCTGTATGATATTTGCCTCAAGGAAAAGACAATTACAAATAAAACTTGACGTGCAAATGTCTCTTACTTTTTGTCATCATGTTTAGATGTTTAAGATGTTTAAAGTTGCATGGCAAGAGTCAAATATTGGATGTTATATACTCTTAGCAAAGAAAGATGTGGATAAATAACTTACTAAATGTACTTTATAGACTTGCTAGGGTGATTATTAGCATTTAAAGCTTGGGTGCTAGTTATGTAAAACTCCTCTAATCAAATAATGTATGTTGACCTTATTCTTTCACGTAATTTGAAGTCTAACATACATTGCTAACTTGTTTTGAAGAAAATATATAGCAATTTGTGTGTATTTTGTGCTTATATGTTGTACTTTGTGCTTATGATACAACACAAAACTTACAAAGAGTTCAATTCATTATTGACCAAGTCAAATGCAAGAATTCCGGCATCCTTGTTAGTGGGAAAGTATTTATAGCCAGATGTGTCTTTGTTATGGTTGACAGGTGAGTTCCATTGAGATAGAGCGCATCTGTAATGCAGTTCATAGTAGTATCCTGGAGACAGCAGCAGTCGGGGTGCCACCTCCTCAGGGTGGTCCTGAGCAATTGGTCATTGCTGTTGTGTTCAACGATTCTCATGGATCAATTTTAGACTTGGATCAGCTGAGGAAGTCTTTCAACTCAGCATTGCAGAAGACGTTAAATCCTTTATTCAGGGTATCCATTGAAATTACATACTGCACATGGCTGTCTTTCCATTCAAAATCCCGGACACTTGGAATCAACATCTTGTGACAATTTTAAAAAATGCAGGTTTCTCAGGTTGTGCCTCTTCCTTCTCTTCCAAGGACGGCAAGCAACAAGGTAATGAGAAGGGTCTTGAGACAGCAATTTGTGCAGCAAGAGAGTGCTAAGCTTTAGTACGTTCTTGCCTCAATCCCTTCCAAGTTTCTCATCTGTTTCAAGGATCTTCTGTCCCATCAAAGAGAAGATGATTCTTGGGGACAACTTTTATTAATATTGTGGATTCCTTGTACTCTACACATGGATTTCTCAACTGTTATTAGTATTGTGGATTCCTTCTTGTCCTCTACACATGGATTTCTCCTACTCCCCACCAATAATATGATTTGTTCATGGGGACAAATTGCTCGATTGAAAATACATGTTGACATCATTGAATAAAGTGTCCATGAGGTGGAAGCCGCAAACTATATTTCTGTTTATGTGATCCTATTGATGGGATGGAATGCATACATTTATACTCTTACTGAGGTTCTGGTTCAATATTTCAATATCTCTAGCGTCCTTGATCAAATCAGAAGGGGAAAGGAAGGAGCGGCAGAAAAATGTGTATGCAGTAGGATTTGGGTCATATGTTTGACAAATAACAGATTCTATCGACGGTTAGCTGATAGTTGATTATATTAGTTGATTTGACCAGCGAATAATATCAATTGTTTATTAAAGATGTTTGATAAAATTAATTGTTTAGTATTAACTAT
>JANSVB020000150.1:670890-683588 GCA_025504935.2 Erythroxylum haughtii | reverse complement strand
TATTCTGCTGGCACACTAAGTTTTAGTAGACTTCCAAGGAAAATATAAGAAATTAGCGTCAACAAGAGACCCTGAATGATTGTGTAAAAGATATGGTGACAGTGATTGCCGCCGGGCTTGATTTTATGGTTATGCTTCTATTGTTGTTTCCAGGGCATCGCTTACATTCGTAATAAGATACAGTCAGATCTTGATACGAGATTGGGAATGTGGGAAAAATACTGTCTTCACCACTGCTTTTCTGTTCCCAAAGGTTTCCATTTGCCAGAAAGTGTATGTCCTCGCTGTTAATCTATTCAGTTGTTTGACACTGCTTTCTTTATAGTTTATTTTGTATGTTAAGGTAATGCTCAGTGCAGCCTTTTGTTTGATGCTAGGATCTTTTTTCTTTAATCCTATTTTGATCTGTTGCTCACCATAGGATGTGTTTGTAGGAGAAAGTGCTAACTAAGTTTTCAGTATGGATCCCCGATTAATGTTACTGTTAATTGTCTTTGGCAATGGAGGTAGAATGTATGAGCAGCTAAAAATTATCTGTCAGGTCTTAACTTGCTAGCCTATATTGATTGAGAAATTTGTTGTTCATGTTAAGAATGTGTAAGGCATAATAAATTGGTCATGCCAATTAAGAGGTTGAGACCTGAGAATTTACACATGAATCTATAGAAAGGTCGTGATAATGTCGCCAGAGTATTTCTGGGGGCCAATTGTAGGAGAACAATTTCTAAAGAACACATAGCCTTGTAGGAAGAGTTCAGAAACTTTTAAGTTGTTACAAGTAAATAAGTTGACATATGAGTTTGAACTAGTCAGTATGATTCCTAAATTTGTTCTTTGTAAATTTTTGGAGAGTATCTAATGTGCTTTAAAGAAATACATGTTTATCTAATCCACCTTTACTTAGTGGCTTGATCTCCTGATTTAATATGCCTGTAGCTTCAAGAATTCCGAATATGGTATATTCTTTTTCTTTTCGTTTATTTGGATTTATCCCACATTGTTAATTTTGTTCATATCCTTCATTTCTTCCCAAGAAAAGAAAAGAAGAGAGGGGTAGGTGGAGTTATCCAACTTAGTTGTTTATTTCCTTAGGCAGTACTGTTTGTGCTGTTAGTAATCAACTTGAAATAAGTTCCTTCTATCTTCAGCAGACCAAACGGGTGTAGTGACTCAAAATATACTTCGTATATTATTTACAGCTGCTTAAAACTTGAGAAATGGGGCAGTGTTAATTCTTTGGAATTAGCGGCACATCTACTTTGAGTAGATGAAACTATTTTAAAACCTCCCATTGAATGATTTGCAACATTTAATGTGGATATTCCTGCTCAACTTAATTGGAAGATTAAAAAGGAAGCTGAAAGAGGAATGTTATTTGATTCCTGTAGGACCTTATTGTACGGCAAGTCTCTCTCTCTCTCTATGTGTGTGTGTGTGTGTATGTATATATATTTATGTATCTCCAATGTACAGTGTGATTCATACTTTACTGGTTTTGCTAAATTCTTGATGAAAAATTATGGGTGTTTAAGGTTGATTTAATGCTTTCTACTTTGAACACATAAAAATGCTTATGAATATCACAAGCACGGGCAATGAAGAAGTATTCCTTTCATATGAAATGTTCTATGACAAGTGCTTCACTGAATAGTCATATTGAGTTCTCTTGTACAGAGTTCCATTCTTTGTGTTTGCGTCGTCTTAGCTAGGGATGGCAATTTTTGGCTAGTTATTTTCAATGGGCAGGCCCATGGGCTAGCCTCAAGCCCACACTAACTCAAAACTTAATTATTGAAAGCAAACAACATCGTTTTATTTAAAAAAGTTGAGTCTCGTGTAAGATTGGGTCTGGGCAATCCAGACTTAGATTCAATTTTAAAAAATTAATTGTTTTATATTTTTAATTTTAAAAATTATTTTTTAAAAATTGACGAGAGCTGGCCCATTGCCATACCTAGTCTTAGCCATCTATAAAATATAAGTCTTCCTTTCTCTATATTATCTATATCCAACACACAACTAGCAGCTCACTGATGACTCACTTATAGACTAAACCAATCGAAGAAAATCTGGTACAGCAAGGTGAGCTTTGTGATCCTGCTCTAGACATGCAGTTGAGTTCCTTGAGGGACAGGTTAACCATGGTAAGATAATTTCATATATTGGTGTAACTCATATCTGCATGTGTTGTTGTTTCCTTAGTTTTATCAATATGAAAATACGTTCTGCAGATTGGTAAGGAATCTGCTGAGCTGAATCATGAGCTCAGAGAATTAGAAAGACAATCTGCTTCAAGTGATAGGTGTGCTGCAATTGTTAAAGAGGTATTGGAGTCATATGAGCAAAACTCTGTTCATGAACTATTTGAAGGTAATAATGCAATTTTATTATGTAACATGAAAGTTCTTCAATAGTTATTACACATTTTATCCGCACAGAATGTGAACATTGGGTTTTCCTACAGTTTTATTTTGAAAAATAGATTTTAAATGATTTTAGCTCATGAAAAAAGCACCAATTTGCTAGAATCTCGAATGGAAATGTATGGGTGGTTATTGTAACGGCACCAACTATAATCATAGTAATCACTTGGTTATTGTTGTTTATGCTACTTATGTGTATAACTGGCCTTTGGAAGGTTCAGGCTTTTCTTTTGTTGATGTAAATGTTTCCCTGATATCTGTTGGCTTCACTCTGCAATTCCTACGATAAACTTCTCCAATTTGTTGAAATGTACTTTTGCTTCCAACGTGCACTACTTAGTTTAAGGAGCTACGGCTAACAGAATTTTGTGTTTATGGACGTGTACTTGATATGGAAATAAATCTATGGGTTTTCTTGAGATTACCCTGTGATACTGCTCTCGAGAATAGGTGCCTCTACGTGTTTGTATTGATCTTGTTTTAAAAGGACTTTTTGTTTCCAACAACCTGAGAACTTTTGGGTTGTGGAAGAATATTTTTGGATGGAAGAGTTCATGTCAGCAGGGCGCGGTGGGTTAGGTATTCTAAAATTTTTGCAATTGCTTCCCTTAGAAATGGCAAGAACTGCGTCCGAACTTCATTTCAAAATAGAAGATCTGGGAACAAGGAGGGCGAAAGATGTAGAATGTGGTAGAGCAAAGAGCTTTTGTGAATCGAACAGAGAGTTGCCAACATTGAATCATGTGAAGGGTAGAGCTCCATCAAATATTTGTGGTTTGATACCTCTGCAAAATCTGTAATGCTACGGTTAAGTTTTATCTTTTGTGTTTTCAGGCCTCTCTGATGCCAAATTGGAAGAATTTAAAGAATTTATATCCAATATAAAGAACACCTGACCATGCCTCATCAGCACTGCAGGAGAGTTGTTCAGCAGTTAGTACCAATTAATTCTATATCGTCAAAACTGCTGGTGTTTGATTTACCTAAGAGTATGTAACCTCTCGTTGTTTGAACCAGACTTAGTAAAAAGTAGACCATTTTCTCTAATACTGTTTGTTTCTAACTGTACCATGTGAATTTCTTTCTATCATTGGAGTTTCCAACAGGGTATCTTGTTAAAAAATGAAGATATATAACTTTAGAAAATTGTAAATATCCGTATTTACATAAAGATTGGAATTTACAAATGGCAGAGAAGCTATTGGACCACATCTTCCAACTATTCTTTGGTATAATATTATGTGGAAAGGATCATTGATGCCCAAAGCTTCTTTTACCATATGGTTAGCTACTAGAGGGGAATTAAAACCAAGGACAGGCTAAAGGGCTCCAATGATAACGTTTGTTGTCTTGGTAATTTGTTACCTGAAACAACTTTTCATCTATTCTTTTAATGTTGCTATTCTTTTCTTCCTCCATTTGAGCCAAATGCTTCATTTCATAAATTTGGATTGTCCTTATAGCAGTTGAGATAAAATTCTAGTATGGGCAGAAAGGCAATGCAAAAGAATAAGACCAAATATGCATAAGCCTAAGCCTCAATTGCTCATTGTATTACATATGAAAAGAAAGGAACTTAAGGATTTTCAAGAGTATCAAACCTGACAAATATGCTCTTGCTTAAAAAGTTTGTTGTTGGATCAAAGAGATTCTAGTTGCACATAAAGTCACTCATTATTTGAGCTCCTCTCTTAGAAGAAGATGGGACTTTGTATAATCAAGATGATATATTTTAGTAGTCCCAGGGCTTATTGTATGTAAAATCCTCACTTTGTGTATCTTTGATAGCACTGCCTTGTAATTAACTTAGTTGTTGCACTTTTGGGCCTGTCAATGAATTCATTTTTCTTTTAAAAGATTGGAATTAAAAAATTCGTAATACCTACCTAACTTAAATTTAAGACTACTGAGGTCGTAAATTTTGTTTTTAAAATAATAAACAAATTGTATTCATAAAAATCTTTTTATGAATACAAATATTCATAAAAATAAATTGCAAATTGTTAAGAATCAACAAATAGATTTTAGAAACAATCAGTCCCTCGATTGTAAAAGTAATGAGTCTGATAGTAAGATAAGAAAGAGGAAATTGAGTTAGGTCGATGATGAGTCAAAGTTGGTTCAACTTCTTGATATTATGAAAGACTCCATTGGAGCTATTGAGTTTGACCCATAAAAATCAAGCTTTGAATGCTAGGTTGTTTGAGATCAATAGATTGTTGCAATTAAGTATGCCTTTTGAAGTTCCAACTTAAAAAGCGAGGTCTCCCTCACCCGAACCAATTTATGACAACTTGGGGATTAGGATCAATGCTAGAGAGTGCAGAGATAGAGAAAATTTTAAATAAAGAAATGCAAGAGATTATATCTCAAATCATTAAAAAAAATCCTACTTTTAATCCTCCGACTGAGTATAGGGCTTTGAAGCTTTAAAAAAAAAGTTTTATATACCTAAGAAGGAGTATCTATGTTACAATTTAATTAGGTTGATAATTAGCCTCCGTTTAGTTAGGCTAATACTAGTAGAGTTTTTATCAGTATAGTTTTTTTTTCTTTCTGTAAATCTTTTCTGAGAAGAACTTTTCTAAGAAATCAATTGACTGTTTGGTTATCATTTAAAAAATACCTTTTTTAAATGAGCTTCATATAGCTGTTTGACAACATAAAAATAAAAAGCACTTTTAATTTTAACTATATTTTATTTTGTAATAAAATTATTTATATATATAAATGTTATTTAAAGTATATTAAATAATATGTAAAGCACAATATATTAATTATTATATAATTTTAAATCATATGAAACATTAATGAAAATATATTTAACCAAATCTTTTATATGAATTATAACATAAGTAAAATGATATCAAAAATAAATATTAAAATATATAAAAGGCAAATAGTATTATATACATCTTAAAATAAATATTCAAGTTGAGTAAATAGTTAAAGACATAATAAAACAACTGCGCAAGAGATTAGAAAAGATGGTTTGCAAGATAAATGTGAAGATGAGTTTGTGGGTATTGTGGGAATTATGTGTAAAACATAAGGATAAAAGGGACTAAAAATAGACTTATTAATTGATCTGAAAAATCTACCCAAAAAAAATCATTTGAGAGGCTTTTTTTAAAAGTTCTAAATTTGAGCTTCTTTTTGGCTACTAAAAAAATCATATATATTAAAGAAGTACTTTTTATTTTATTGCCAAACATCCATTTTCTTAAAAAAAAACTTTTGTGATAAAAAAGGTACTTATTAGTTTTTCAAAAACTTATCCAAATAAGCACTTAGACTCGGAGAGAATACACAAAAGAGGACAGAGAGCGGACTGAAGCTAAGATTTATTCGCGGTAAAGGGTCAGTGAAGGAAGGAAGACTGTTACAAAAGAAGGTTTTGAAGCCAAACCATCAAAGAATAAGGATTTGCATGTTTTGGTTAGGCAGAAACACTTGAGAGGCTTTAGATGCTACTGTGCGAATGATAGCAGCTTAGAGAACTCACATCTTTGAACGAGACTATCAATAATGAAGAATTTTGTAGGTTGTATGGTGAATCAGGACAAAGGCAATATGGTTTTAGAAAGTTTGTAATTAAAATTTTAATTTTAGGTCCTATTTACTACGTAGGATGTATACTTACATGGAGACACATAAGAAAAAAAAGTAAAGTAAAAGATTTTGATAGAGAAATGATAGAAATGATAAGTTGGACTATAAATTAAATGTTGGTAAAATGTTAGAGTTCTTTTTTAACAAGGCAAAATGGTCAAATTGGACCTTAATATTTTTACCAGAATTTAATTTAAAATCAAATATTTTGACACATTTAAAAAGAATCTTTACATTTTATAAAGGTTTCAAACCTTAACTTCTCCATCAATCCTCTACTTTAAAAAGTATATTTGACATTTTTATAGTCCCTTATAAATGCATACAGGACTTTCTCTTCGACTTTTCTACTAATTATAATAATATTTCTCCTATGTCTCCTCTCTCTCTCTCTTTCTTTCTCTTTAATTTTTTTACTAACTATGGTTGGATCCAACAAGATTTGGATATGTGACATTGCTATGCCAAGAGCTTGAGAGAGGATAACTAAAAATTAAAAAAATCAAGGCCTATAAAGACAATTGAGTTAAAGAATCAAAAAGAAAAAGAAAACCTTTATGCTGATTTTTCTCACTAAACCCTTTTAAATTAATCAAGGTACTACTTGGAGATGATAACTAAGCAAAGAAAAAATTGCTCATTAAGTTGTGACTCGTCAAATTCCTATAGTAAATTTTTGGCCAAAGGAGCAATTTAGCCCCAATATTTACACTAAAATCTGAGTTAGATCTTAACATTTCAAAGTGTTTAAAATGAATCTTAACGTTTGCAAAACATTCAAAATAAACCATAACATTTAGAAAACATTCAAAACAAATCTTGACCGGACGGAAGCTTAGGCCTTCGTAAGTTAAATGCTAACGTGGAATTTTTTTATTGACGGACATGTTTTAAAATTTTATTAAGTAGGCTAGGCTTTGATAACACAACCCACATCTTTATGGGTTAGAATAGTAAGAGCTAAATATAGAATAGACTCGCACCATATCCCTCATACAATAGATAGGATAGGGGCTTTGAGCTTTTGGCGAGGAATCTCTGCAACTTGAAAATTTGTACACCAAGATATAAAATGGAAGCTGGGTAATGGAAGACGCATTTTCTTCTAGTTAGATAATTGGATGAAGGATTGGGGACCTCTAATTTACATAGCGACCTCTCCACTTCCCGATAACGTTCTTTACGCTAAAGTTGCGGATGATAAGAATGAAGCCGACACCTAGAAGTGAAATTTGTTCCAATAATATCTCCCTTTCACAGTCTGTATGGATATTATGGAGATTCCCACTACTGCAAAAGACATAACAGAAGATAAAATACTGTGGGAACAAATTGATCATGGGAGGTTCACATTGGCGTCAACCTACGACTTAATCGAAGGTAGAACCACGGATGCTAATAAAAGATTATGGGAATTAATTTGAAAATGGGTAGGACATTCCTTTGGTTAATGAACAAAAAAAAACCACTGATCAATTAACAAAAAGTGGCTCGCCATATCACAACGGATAGCAGTTGTCACATATGTGGACAAGAAGAGTCCACATTACATATCATTTAAGATTGTTCGAGAGTGAAAGTCTTCTGGAGTAAATTCTCCCCAGAAGTGGTTGATACGGATTTCTTTCAACAAGATGAGGGGCTGTGGGTGAAATCCAACCTTATGAAGCACTCACATGTGATGCAGGTTGACTGGGTTACTATCTTTGAAATAGCCTGTTGGTTTTTATGGCATTGGAGAAACAAAAATCTTTTTGAAGCTGACTTTATTTGATCGAAAGAAGGTACTAGAGCCATTATGGAGTACGTGGAGTGGATAGTCAGGGCAAGGGCTATGAAAAGCTATGTGATTCAACATTCAAGCACAAGGATTACCTGTGGGTAGTTTAGTTGGGTGAACAAAACCGTTGGAGGACTAGGTCAAGTTAAACACAAATGGAGCGGTTAAATAAGGGTCTAACATTGTTACTGCTAGAGGTTTAATTAGAAACTGGCAGGGTTAGTGGTGCGGTGGTTTTATACAACACATTGGAAGGAGCTCATCGCTAGCTGTTGAACTCTGGGGAGTCCAATCGGGTCTTACTTTGGCTTGGACTCTTGGTTATAGATGAGTCATCATCGAAGTGGATTCCCTAGAAGTAATTAACATCCTGTCCTCTTCCAATATAGTGTTATCTGAGGTTAATTTTTTGGTGGCAAGTACCCATTGTTTAATCCAACGAGCTTGAGAGGTGCAAATTTCAACATGTACATTGTGAAGGGAACTAGTGTGCCGATAATCTGGCCTCTCTCATAGTCCTAGCCAACCCAGGCATGCATATACTCTAGGAGCCTCCGATGACAGTCATGAAACTCATCCGCCGAGACAAACAAGGAGCTTTGTATCGCAGAACACTACACTAGTTAGTTTGTTTTTTGAAGATTTGGTTTTTCCCTTTGTAAAAAAAAGTTACACATCAATGTAACTTCTTTACACCAAAATTAGAGAAAGAATCATGGAGATGAAGCTGTAATGAACCTATAAGAGCACTCACTAACAATTGCAGAGTTGAATGTTGTGCTCCCACCACCAATTTTATTCCTTATAATGTATCTGTTGCTACTTCTAGATGGTGCAACTACCACCACTTCTGACATTGTCCGGTAGTTCCTAATTTCGTCTGTAGCCATAACAACATTAGAAGTCACCGTACAAGCCTACAGCAACCCCTAGTTTATTATTGACAAACATTCACGTCATTATGTGCCACTCTTCTCCTCAAACTTTCTTAAAAAAGTATGTGAACTTCTCTTTTTGGCCATGTCTACATCGGTTATGTTTTTTACTATATTTAATGAGTTGGTACACAGAGAAAAAAACTTTTCTTTGACCTGCTTGAATCTATTTACAAATCTGATAAGGAAGGAATTAAGGAAATCATAATGAGTGTTAATGTAGGAACAAACAAATGATCTAGCTTGTAACCTAACAAAAAAAAGAAGAAAATTAACCTTCTTATCAACTTTGTTGTGAGAGAAACCATCAAGTCAAATTTCTTGGTTTGTCATTACAACACTTAGAAGACTCTTGAGGTCTTCGACATGTCTTGATATGAACTTGCCTAAAGATGGATAGTTATGAAAGTCACTCAAAATCTTTGCTAGCTCTTTAAGTGTTTCTATGACCATTTATAGACAATACTTTATTGCTATCTTTTAGTGCTCTATTAGGATTGTTCTAGAGAACATTAGTCTCTTAATCGCAAAGGAATTCTTCCCCACCACAGCTTTAGTTATGTTCATTGATAAAGCAATTACGTCTTTCGTGCTCTTTACTTTGCTTGCAACATCTGGTATACTAGATATTACTAATAGACATAGCTCAGGACACAAGGTGTTATTGCACGAGGACTTGATGATGCCATGAGCTTCTGTATCGTGGTTGTTGCTTCTCTTGGAGTTGTTTTAGAGGCTACGGAGGCCACAATGCAAACGATAGACTCACAACATTTTTCTTATTCATGGATGTTGCAAGATGAGACAGTTTATAAGCAAGTCTGCGTCTTTTAAGAGCTCAAGACTGCATATGAGTTAGTTTGTACCTTGATGAAGCTATAAAAGTCCCATGGGGCATAACACTATATATGAGTAAGTTTGGATCTTTATAAATGAGTTTACTTATGTTTTAACGTGAGTCTACATATTGGTGAGTCTATGTCTTTTAAGGCACAAAATTATGTATATGAGTGAGACTCTTTATAGGTGAATGACTACTTACAAGTGAATCTAAGGCTTTTCTTTGGGTTTGTTGTTGAGAGGGTCTATTCCGTCCTCATCATCCTCACTTATGTCAGAAGCATGAAATGGTTTCGTGCTACTTCTGCTATGTTAGGAGTCTCCATTTCCAAGTTTAGAGAGAATAAACAAAAGAGGGTATATATGCTTAGAAAGAGAAAAATAGGTTAAAAAGCAAAGGGGGGAGAGGGAGGACCCAGTATGCTTAGATGGATAAAGAAGACACTGAACAATAATCAATGGAGTTACAGGAGAATACGAACAAAAATGAACCGTTTAAATGGAATTAGGTCCACTTCTATTTATTACATAGAAGTGGGACTCACTTCAACAAAATTTTAAAAAGATCACGTTAACAAAACAAAAATCATGTAAGCATCTAACCGACGGAGGCTTAACTTCGTCAATTGTTTCGTCCAGTTAGGATTTGTTTTGAATATTTTTCAAACATTAGGGTTCATTTTGAACATTTTGCAAATGCTAAGGTTCATTTTAAATGCTTCGAAACATTAAAGTTTGACTCATATTTTACTGTAAACGTTAGGGGCTAAATTTTTTTTGGCCTAAATTTTGGTGACATCCATTCTCTAACAAAAGCTAACTTATAATATATCTTAATGGTCAAAATTAGATCCTCTTTTTACTTATTTTTCATTGTTTATTGGCTTGATATTGTTTTGAGTTTAATGTCAAAAGCTACAAGAAGGTGATGTTTACTTTGGTATTAAGCTCAATAACATAGTGATTCTACCTAGTTGTGTATAGAGTAGTGGAGAGCTTGTGGAAAAACTTTCAAGAATTGAGTTAATGAAGATGTTTGAATAAGCTAACATGGGATATCGAGGCAAATCAAAAGTTTTGAGACTCAGAAGATGAAACAAAATAAGAATTGCACTTTCTTTTTAGTGTATACATGATTAGTTGACACAGAAACTTTACAAAGAATTACAACCATTGATGTGGGGTGGAATTGTGGAGATGCATTGCTTGGAGAGCTCAAAGAGGACACTCTCAATTGATGAAGGTTTCAGGTATAATGACAATAGTAGTCACGACTTACTAGTTGCTTCTTTCACTGCCATGTTAATTATCTCCTCCGTTACAACCTAAAGAGATTATCATTGATGCCTTTAAGTTTTTAGTACAATTGTAGTTTAGGATAGGAATTGGGTTGCTCATGTTATTAAGAACTTTCTATATACAGTTGCATGATCTAACTTTCTAATAAATTCATAGCTACATTTTTAGGAACTGGGAATAAATGTAGCAAAGTGAAATAACATCCCTTATCTATTAGTACCTGTTAGACCCCGAACTTTGAGTGGAAATTAGAAATATGAAAATGAAAGTAAATGAGTGTTTTTGGTATATAATTTGTGTTATAGATGATTTTGATATTGGAATGTGAATTATGCATGGTTGATGAGTTGAGAAACCTTAAGCATGAACCATGGTTAGATAGGTAAGATATTAGAAAAAGGAAAAAGAGAGGAACGTGGTGAATGACAAGGTGCTATTGAATGTAAGAAAACATATAGATTGTGGTTAAGTGTTGGATAAATTCCAATGGCAAATTGAATTGTTTGAATGAGGTTGAAATAGAAGAAGTGAAGTTTCCATGAATGTTAAGTTTTGCATGAGGAGAAAAAAAGTGTATGTTGATTTAAGGAAAATTCGGGAATAATTGAAATAGAATTGGTCAAAGTTGCCTTCTTCGAAGTTGTAGCTAGTTCTTTTATCTTTCCAACTATACCAATTATGCAATTTTTTGAGATTGGAGTTGATAGTTATGATTGATGCAAGTTATGATGTTGCATAAGATTTGTGGTTGTGATAGCTTTGATGAATGTTTGCAATTTGAGGTTTTGAAGAACCAATTAAGTTGAGATTTGAGAAGTTTGTGAATTGAAATAGTTGTTTGCATAGTTATGAAGTGTTTAGGTTTTTGAATAAGTGAATTTTGGAAGATTATAAGTGAATATGATGTTAGGTTGGATATAGGAAGCATTGGAGAGGCTTTGAAGCGGTTTTGGGAACCCCTATGTCCGTTAGGCAGACTTTAGGTCCGTTAAACGGACCTTTTCGGGTGAAAAAGGACCCTCAGTCCAGTGTATGTCTGTTAAACGGACATGGATGTCCGTTTAACGGACTTTCTCGGATGAAAATGGGTTGTTTTTCCAGTCTATGTCCGTTTAACGGACATTCTCGGGTCAGCTACAGTAAATTGCGATTTTGACCAGTTTAGAGGTCGAATATGATTTTGTGGTCTTCATAAGAGTTGTAGATCTCGACGTCTTCTTTCAAATGGTCCAAGAACGAAATCAATCCATGTAGCATCCCATTCCCGCAAGACCCAAACTCGACATCGAAGGTGATATGCGAGCCCGTGCCTCACAAGAGTGGTATGCTAAAGCACTCAATTACTGTCCCAAAATTCAGTAAACGATTTGGGCCCGCTTAAGTTCGAAATCATTTTCTATCATAACATAATTTCAGTCAAAAAAAGGCACTCATCAGTGTTTAACACTTTCAGAAGTCACATTACACATACGACATTAGCCAAAAAGGGCCCCACTGAAATAAAAAGCACTATTTCGCGGAAATACAATTTACACAAAACAGGGTAACTCTAATGCAGACATGAACTGATCCCGACCTCAAACTATGACTTGCATGCGGTAGACATACTCCCATTCGTTTAACGGGGTACTCCTCAAATCCTGAAAAATAATTGCAATGTTGGGTGAGTTTGCAAACTCAATGAGAAACCATCATCGATGGTTCACCCAATCCATGCATTACGCCAATAGATTACAGCAAATCACAATAACGCAATCAGCAAAACATAAGGCAATTTACAGTTTCGTATAATCACAGAATTCAGAAAAT
>JANSVB020000150.1:654238-670790 GCA_025504935.2 Erythroxylum haughtii | reverse complement strand
AAGATTTGACTAAAAGATGTATTTTGGATTTGTATAATTGTATAAGAAGATGATTAAGGATTGAGACTTTGCATGTACAAGAAGTTGGTTATGCATTGAGAAATTGATTGAGGAAAATTTCCAAGAGAAGAGAAATTGTAGGGATTTGCATGAATTTGAAAAGAATGAAAAAGAAAATAAAAAATTAAAATTATACCGGATTCCGATATGGTTTAATCTAGATTTCCAACGCGATACGTGTGTGTGTTCGGATGTCGGATCCGCTTTCGCTTTGTTCCGTATTATGATTTGATTGATTCGTTCGTTTGTATGCTTCGTTTCCAATTGAACCCCTTTGTTTGCTTTGATTCGATTTGTTATTCGATTGTTTTCTTTGACTTTCGCTTTCGATTCGCTTTCGATTCGCTTCCGATATGGTTATGTTTCCGCTCTTAAGTTCGATTCGAATTTTTGATTACATTCGTATTCGATTCGACTTCTTTAATTTTTGCATGCGATTCTGCTTTTGTTTTTTGTTTCACTTTGTATCCGCTCTTGTTCGCTCCCGTTTTTCGGTTGGGATCCGGTCTCCGGATCGGGTCCCAATAGTACCTAAATCCTAGAATTCCAAGACATGATTAACAATATGGTATTGTGATACTTTGAAGTTCCCAGACAAATCTAAAAAACAACGTAGAAAAGGCATGAGCTTATAGGATGTAGGTTAGTAGAATTTGGTGGAATTATATTGTTATTATCAATTGTAGAAGTAGTGTGAAATCTAGATGCATTATGTATTTTTTAGAAAAAGGAAGATTATTGTATATGGAATAAGAGGAAGCGTGATAAAAGATAGGAGCTAGGTCACTCAAGCATAAAGACCTCAGAATACTTGAATTAATCTCTTTCTAGTCTCTTAATGTGAGACCTTCTTTTCAGTGTTCTATAAATACCTATATTACATAACTTTGACAACATGATGATAGCATGATTTGATAAGTTGTAAGATCCCTTTGATAGTATGTGGCCACAAAACCATATAATGCATATGCTGAAAAAATGAAGATATGCTAGTGGACAGTTTGGGTATTGATTAGCTATGTGGAAATATGTTAATATTATAATGTTGTATATTGTTTCAATATTGCTTGGTATGCTGCATTAAAGGCTGGACGTAATTGCATGATGTGTTAGCTATATGAAAATATGTTAATATTATAATGTTGTATAGTGTTTCAATGTTGTTTGGTAGGGTGCATTAAAGGCTGGACGTAATTGTATGGTGTGTTGCGTTTTAGTGTGCTTGGCTTACATATATAGGGATGATTGAAGCATTGTGTCATTTAATTATGTGTTGCGTCTTAGTGTGCATGGTTTACACATATAAGGATGGCTAAAACATTGTGTCTTTTGATTATTGAACATTTTCATCTAAAACTATCCAATATACTTGTAATTTTCTAAACCACTTTATATCTCTATCTTGTAAAATGTTAACACCTAATGGGTATATAAGGTGTACATTCTCCAAAAGTGTAAGTGGTGTGTCACGTACTTAAATATTCTGCAGTAGAGAGTCCCTTTCTATGTATAACATACTAATTCTACTTACTTGTGTTTTATATAATTCTGCTATACTAAATAGCCTGTAAACAATGCTGCTTTTCGTTTCTCATTGAGAAACATAATTCTACTTCATTTTGACAGTATTCTATAATGTTGTTTTTGTTTTTCATTGGGGAAGAATTTTTGTTAAACCAAGTGCGAAAATTTGGTTATATTATAGGGCATAAATCAGTGAGTATGCTAGCATAAAAATAACCCTGTAACAAGTTGGTATCATAGTTGATTTTCTAAGGAATACAGCTAGTAGATGGTGGGCGAAAACATGGAATAATTAAGGGAAAGGATGGCTTGGTTGGAGCAAATTCTTGGACCAGTTTTAGAAGAGGAGGGATTCAACATGGCTGGTTGATTGGATACAATCACTAAGCCTTCCATAAATGATTAGATAAAATTTTGGGTGGGGCAAATAGGAGGGTGTCGGTGATTGAAGATGCATTGGCACTTCTTTGCAACAATGTTGTCTAACAAAACGAAGGGAATTAGATAAGACTTGAAGTTCCGGAATCAAAGCATTTTGATGTTGTTCGAGATGCTAAGATGCTGGAGAATTTCCTATAGGACCTGGAACAATATTTTCTTACAACAAGGGTGTCAGAATGTGACAAAGTAATGTTGGCTAGTATGTATTTAGTTGGTGATGTTAAGTTATAGTGGCATGTAAGGATGGATGATCATCAAAATGCAGGTCATCCACGAATTGATACATGGGATGTGTTAGTTCAAGAGCTAAAGGATTAGTTCTTGCCTTGTAACCTTTTGGGTGGTGAGAGAAGCCTTTAGAAAGTTGCGACACAATAGAACGGTCCGAAATTATGTCAGGGCGTTCAACTCTTTGATGCTAGATATTTGCAACATGTTGAGCTATTTATTTTTTTACTGGGACTTTAATATTGTGCACAAAATGAACTACGAAGGCAAGGTGTTCAAGACCTCCCAAGTGCCATTGCCGCAACTCAGTTGGTGGATTTATAATTGAATAAGACAAGGAAAAGGTTTCCAACAGTAATAGGAATGGTAAAGTTTTTGAAGAAAATTTTGTGGAGCAAGCAAAATGAGAAAGGTAAAAATGTGCAAACCACTTAAAATTTTGCTCAACAAAATGTTACTTGTTTTATATGTAGTGGACCACATTACACAAAGGAGTATCTGAAGACAACAAATTGAATGCATTGTTGGCTGAGGAGGAGGACAACAGTGAAATAGCAATTGTTAATCCATTAGTGGTAGAAAAGGCACCTAGAAGTGGGACTTCTAGGACCTTTAATGAATAAATATGATGATTGCACATCAAAGGGAGTCAAGAAGGGCTCGTATAAGTTTCTTTCGGTGGTGATAAGGGGATGCAAAGGGACTTGTATTCCCATCTTCAATTGTTCCAATGGTAGTAAAGAGGTTTGCTATTCGTTGAAGTTTACAAGTTGGTAGCAGGGGTTGCCACTATAAAAATTTGACAAAATGACATGCAAGGGTGGGTCATTTTGGTATACATTTACCCAACATGTTTTTTTAGACTTTAATAGGGCAAAAAGGTGATGGATTGGCCATCTTTAAGAGCAAGTAGCCAAAGACAAACATGTTAGACAAATTCGACACTTTGACTTTCGATAAGGACCTAACTTTCTTTTGGTGGGAGAGGTTTATGAGACCTTCTTTTCAATGTTCTACAAACACTGATATAACACAACTTTGGCAACATGATGGTGGCATGATTTAACAAATTGTAAGATCCCTTTGATAGGATGTGGCCACAAAACCATATAATACATATGATAAAAAAATGAAGATACACTGGTGGACAACTTGGGTCTTGATTGACTATATGGAAATATATTGATTATATGTTGTATGGTGCTTCAACGTTGCTTGGTAGGCTACATGAAAAGCTGGATGTAATTGCATGGTGTGTTGCGTTTTGGTGTGCATGGTTTACACGTATAAGGATGGATGAAGCATTGTGTCATTTAATTATGTGTTGCATCTTGGTATGCGTGGTTTACATGTACAAGGATGGCTGAAGCATTGTGTCTTTTGATTATTGGACTAAACCACTTTTATGTCTTTATCTTGTAGAACATTGATGTCTAATGGGTATATAAGGTGCACATTCTCTAGAAGTGTAGGTGGTATGTTATGTGCCTAAATATTCTGCAATAGAGAGTCCCTTTCTTCGTATGATATACAGGTTCCATGTATTTGCGTTTTATATAATTCTACTCAACTAAATAGCCTACCAACAATGTTATTTTTCGCTTCTCATTGAGGGACATAATTCTACTTCATTTTGATAGCATTTCATAACGCTTTTTTCGTTTTTCATTGGGTGAGAACTTTTGTTGAATCAAGGGTGAGAATTTGGTTATATTATAAGGCATAAATAATTGAGTGTGCTAGCTTGAAAAATAATCCTGAAACACTTGTTATTACCTACTATTGTTTATTTTGGTTCCTTCTTGTTATGTAAAGCTCAATGGATAATTAAGTCATTTAGGTATGATTTTCAGAATGTGGTGATCAATACCAAAGTTGATTGAGTTACATCAAGATCCAAAGTAAAATTACATAATTTATAACTTCTCATGGACTTTTAATATTTTTTATAATTCCAAATTTAAACTACCAACAAAAAATGTTTTGTTCTTCTTGTAACAATTTCTTAGAAATACAAAATCTCACTAAAAGCACAAAACAAGAATTAGTAAAAGAGAAATTGAAGAACAAGAAAGAGACTAAGGAGAGAGAAAAGACGAGAAAAAGAAGAGAGAAAGAAGACACCGTATCTTTTTTATTTTTTTGATACTACTTATCATATATAATACACTTGTAACAACGCCTACCCACAAGAAGGGTCAGATATACTTTTTTTGTGTTAATAAAAGACTGACGAAAAAGTTAAGTTACAGTTCAAATTAAATGTTTGCAAAATATTTGAGTTTTTTTTAACGTGTCGAAAAGTTTGATCGTAAATTAAATTCTAATGAAAATGTTAAAGTCAAAATTTACCTTTTAAACTGTTTAATTTTAAATTAAATTCAAGTAAAAATATTTGAATTAATTACAAAAAAATTCCTAATTTTACAATTGTATATTCAAACTTTCAATTTTTTTAAATTATAGCTCGATATTAGTATTTCTATTAATATTATTGACGTGACTTGCCACATAAGACAAAATCTTAAACACTTATACACATCAAACTTAATTAAATTTAACTAATTAATTTTAACTAGACTACATCATTTTGGGATTAAAATTTTTAAATCAAACTCGGTGCCTAAATCGTTGGAATTGAAAACTATAAATCAGTTTGTTCTTGCACAGAAAGAAAAATAATATAGAGTTACAAATTTAGATTTCATTCAGATTGTTTGGAAGTTATGTCTTTGTCATCTCGTATCAGCGTGATAGAATGTTGTTATCGTCTCACACTGACATGACAAAGTTTTATTCACGTATTTCAATCACAAAACAACGTAGTTTAGTTAAATTTGATTAAGTCTTACGTGTATAAGTATTTATAATTTTTATCTTATGTGATAAGCTACGTAAGTAATATTAACAGAAACATTAATGTCGGGCTATAATTGAAAATAATTAAAAATTAGAGTATTTAATTGTCACTTTTTTAAGTTTTGACTATAATTACAAAATTAATATTTTTTAATTAAACCAAAGTATTAAAATCTAATTTATCGTATTTTACCAAATAAATAATCTATTCAATATGAAATATTCCTATTTTCAAAATTTTTGCCCTGAAGCTGGTCCACCACTTTTAAGCTTAAACCCTTATAAACAGTGGTAGATTCAATCTGTAAACCCTAATCTCTCTCCGCCATCAGAGAACGACGGAACCTTACTGGCCACTGCTACGCAGAGAGAGAAAGAGAAAGAGAGGATTATAGAGAAATGGGAAGCGACAGCGAAGTGGATAGATCGGAGAAGAAGGAGAGGGAGAGAAAGAAAGTGCTGGCTTTAGCTCCCATTGCTAAACCTCTCGCCGGAAAGAAGCTTTGCAAGAGAACTTTCAAGCTCATCCGCAGAGGTATTACATTTTCACTGCTTTTACGCGCTTCCCTTTACTTTCTGATATCGGGAACCTAATGGGTTTCTCTTAGTTTATTGGGATACGCCGATTAACGTGAGAAATTGAAGCCGGCAGCTCATAACATTTTGTTTCTTTCCCAGTTTTTTCTTTGATTGGCTTCAGGCTGAATTATTTTGTTTTCAGTTTTATAAGGAACTATCATTATTCAAATTCCTGAATCTTACGTGAATCCCCAAAATGCTAAATTTTCGAAAGTTGTAGAGAGTCTCACACGCATACACATATGAGTGACGAATATAGGTTTATATATGCATTCTCTAGTTCAGAGATCGAACTACTTGAAGTTGAGGTGTTGGTTTCTTTTTTTAAAATTCGGCACTCGAATAATTCACTAGCTTTCATGGCTTGGTTCTTTCTTTTTTAAGTTTCTGGCTTTTGGCATGAAAAGGTTCCAGTATGCTTGTCTTAGGCTATTGAGGCAATGGACTGATTATAATTTTTTTCTTTTTCTTTGTCAGCTGCTGAACATAAGTGCTTGAAGAGAGGAGTGAAGGAAGTGGTTAAAAGTATTCGACGTGGCCAGAAAGGGTCAGTTTTCTTTTTCTTTTGGCTGTTTACCTCCTTTTGTTGTTTTCCTTATTTTCTTAGGTTAGTACAGAGAGATAAGTGAGCTTCTGTTTGTGTAGTTGTACAATGCTTCTTGTCATATAGTAGTGATGCATTCTATCTGTATGAAGAGTGTCCATGATAACGTCTTTTTCGTCCCAGAGTATAGATAAATTGGTTAATGCAAAACACTGCAAACTTTGGCGGAGATTCTGCTAGATTTCAGAATGCCAACCTTGGAACAACTTAAATATCATTTTTCAAGTACAGAGGTGCTTTTTATACACAGTTATGTGGGTTTATTCAGAAGCTGCTATTATGATTGATGGCAAAGAGAACTAAGTGGAGCAAATTGCTCAGCTCTACTGCCGGGTTGGGGCGGGTGTTAGTAATACATGTTCTATAAATTCTTGACCATCTCTTTTTAACTTCAACAACCGTATAAGTTGACTGACTTATATGAGGAGTAGCTTGATGCAAAAGACTGTCTTTCCTTGGTGCAGGTTATGTGTTATAGCTGGGAACATTTCTCCTATAGATGTCATCACTCATGTCCCAATATTGTGTGAAGAAGCTGACATTCCTTATGTTTATGTTCCATCAAAAGAGGTGAGACTGGATCTTGTTCATTCAATTTTCTTTCAGCCTGGACTTTGTACATTACATGGAAGGGATGTTTACCTTATAGAAGATTTGCTGTTTGTCTTTCCCTTTGTGATTTCTGGAGTCTGCTATCATTTGGCATTGCCATGTTACCAGAGAAACTGCTATGAGTGTGCTTTGCATGTGATGAAAGCATATCGTTAACCAATTGATCATATTCTGTAAACAGAAAACAACTTCTATATTGGGTGACCATGTTTGGATTTTATATGTAGTTCATAGTTCTTGAAAAATAAAAGATGTATGTTTTGCTCTCTGCTGACATTTTAATCTGCAATTTCAGGATCTTGCAAGTGCAGGAGCTACCAAGAGGCCCACATGCTGCGTTCTGGTGCTAACCAAGCCAAGCAAGGGGGAACTAAATGCAGAGGAACAGGAAAAGTTGCAGTCAGACTATAAGCAGGTTCAAGCTGATATTTCTGAACTTAGTTCCTCACTATTCTGATGGGAGGTATGGCGTCGGGATGGCCTGATGTACCAACCTGATGGACTGATAAATATGCAGTTCTTATACGTTTTACTTTAAGTAGCTATTTGATCTGTGTCAAGGAATTTGATAGTTATGTTGAAGCAAGGGTTGAGGAGTTGTTTCATTTGTTGTTGCCCTTGCTCATAACGTGTTCTTTTGTCAAAAGAGTTTTTGGGCCTTTTGCAACTTCTGCATCTATCTTTACTCAGAATCATCCGACTTCTGCAAATTAGCTAGGTCTGTCTGCTAGGTATGAAAAATTACAAGGTGAGAGTGATTTTCTATGTAAATGGAAGCTTTAGTAACCTATTTTATTCTCCTATAAAAAATTAATCACTACTGAATTCTTTTGAATCTGATCTGACAATCCAATGTTCACTAGACATAAGATAAGAATTAACAAAATCTGCAATTGCATTTAGTTAAAACTAAAACTGGTAGCCCACAAGCATTTTCCTAAGTGATATGAAACTGTTGTATTAGAGGAACTGTCCTTTCCACTTACCAAGCATCAAAGTTCCCTATAACTAAAAACAATTCACTTGAATTATATTTCTACTTCATTATCATAAGAATTATGAATTAAGAACTCGCTTAATCCAAACAACTTATGCGAATTCACTCCTTTACAAAGTCATTCCACATAACAACAATAAAAGTTCATCTCAACCAATCAAATACTTCATCTCTTTATATTAATTCTTTAACCACTATCTCACATGACCTTTTATTGGAACCTGCAACAATATAGAAAAAAAAATTCATAAAAATGAGGAATTTGATTCCAAAATTGCCACTTGAGCTTCTTAAGACTACTAGGACCTCTTCCTCCTTAACTAGATTATCCTACCAAAATAAGGATGACCCCTTAAACAGGATCAGTCTCCTTGCTCAGTTTCTCAAATTCAACACCTTCCTCCAACTCACAAGAATGTGGAATTGCGATTGAAAAGCTGTCTTCATTACAGAGTAAAAATTTATTTCATGCAATCTGAAAATTACTTCCATTCCTCCCACGTCCGATGTATAACACCTTATAAATGCTGTCATGCAGAAAACATCATAAACAAGAAAATCCATACGTTTCTGAAAATTGAGGATTATTCCATTTCTCCATATCCCAGATTCAATACCTTATAAATGCATAGAAACATCACGGAACCATGTTGCTTCATTACAAACTTGATAAATATTTGATACATGTGTAACACAGACAGAAATCTTCATTCTGAATTCAACAGATTGCACTGCCACAATGTAGATATAAATTTGTAAGGGTTTTAGGAAACATCTAACCAACCATTCAAAGGGCTGAGATGGTATAATTTGTGACTATTCATGTCCAATCTCAAGGACCAGTTCACATCTCAAGCTCTCACTAAAAGTAAATGCGGATATTAAAAGACCTATATGCGGACGACCATATTGAAAGTTCAAACTCAGCTACTGACCAAGAAAATCATTTTGGGTATATCAGATGCTTAACCAGAAAGACGCCTGTCACTGCTAAAGTTAGAATGACAGGAACAGCGGAGTAGTCAAAGTCCATTGTTCGGTTCATATTATCTGCTCTATCCTGGCGAGACCTTTCTCCTTTGAATTCATGAAGAAGATTGCTCAGATTATCTAGTTGGTGAATGATTTGACGCTGTCCACGTGCAATCATTAGAATCTGTTTTAAGACATGTCAGAATTTATTAGTGTATGACGAAAGAAACACCATTTGCAACCTTCTGATGCAAACTACATATTCTTAAGAATCAAATGAGATGTCACATGAGTTTCAAATAGGTTAAACCAAATCACGCAACCAATGTCACACTTGTATTTATATTATTAGTTTACACCATCTTCAAAAGTGACAATGAAAGTTCTAATTATATTGCCCATGACTAGATCAAGGTTTCCTGTCTTTTGCTCACTATGAAACAGTAACATTCAAGTCCAAAGAGACATTTATATATGATGGAAACAAAGTTACAAAGCAATCACGGCCATATCAAGCAAATATGGTTTGAATCTCCAACAAGCTTACAATCCAATCATTCTAATTGGTATTTTACATTCTTTTATTTTGAACTTAAGAGATGATAATTCAGACCACTTTTAGGACCTTAAACTAGGATAATTCCCCAAAAACAAAAATTTAAGAAAAATGTTTTATAGACATGGGTTCAAGAACCCTAGAAGAACAAAAAACAAAGTCCGCATAACCTGTTGAAACAAACTAATATACAAGATTCTTCGCCGATGTAATTTCTTAATAGTTTCCAACACTCATCATGTACATTGTAACAAAAATCTAAATCATCATATACACAGTATGATAGATTTCAGTCGCAAGATATATATCTCATTTTCCAGCCAGTGAGATTAGTAAAATATGATGGTCCGTCCATGCAAATGAATTGCATAAATTGGACCTTCTACTAATACATGAGCAATAGGAAATCAGTTGTGCTACCTCGTCCATCAAGGAGTTCTCCCTAGCCAATTGGGGTGAAGATGAAGAATTTGGCATCATGGATCCTGTTAATGACCCATTACCCAACCCTGTTACGAAAAGAGAAGTGGGCCCTGAACCATTACAAGTTTCAGCCTGCAAAGACAGATTTTGTTGGCTAGATGAAACCTTCCTAACTGCAAACTTGGAATTCAGCTCCTCAATACGAGATGTGAACTCATCCATCCTCTCGTTCAGTGTCGAAATCTGCTCAGAGAGTTGAGTGATCACACCCTAAAACATTCCAAGCAAAGGAGATCAGAGAAAATTGATGTTATATTCATGTGTAGAAAAGGTAGGAAAAGTTTTTAAGGAAAAGCTCGAAAAGGATAAGAAGAATATTAAACATTTTTCCAGGAAAAAGTAAAAAACTCCAAATTGTGGGCGGTTTACATGTTCACTAGTATTATCCAACTACATGAATAAAGTAAAATTCTCAGCCATACTTCGTTGTAGTTAAACTGTAGATCAAGTATTAAATCCCAATGTACTTTTTAGAAAAATAATAACCTGGGTTGCAGGTGTTGCAGGAGAGTCCGGAGCTCTTCCATCAAATCTCCTATTACTAACAGCGAGTCTTGTCAGCTTGGACAGGTTTTTTTCCCGATTATTAGCATAAGAATGAGATAAACTGCTGCAAATTGGAAACCGAATAGTGTTAGGAACTAAAGTTAGTAGAAAAAAAAGCCAAAAAAGGAAGTTAATGATGATAATAGATGTAGCCAAAGACATTTCGATTTCTGTCACTGTAAAACCACCTTTCAGTTACCTAATCCCAAAAGTTCGCTCTCACAAGGAAAGTCAAATGCTTAGAGAAAGAAAAGAAAACGGATGATTAAAAGGTTCAATAGCTACTATATCTTCTCTTAAACAGAGGAGCCCAATCAAAGAGTAATAGTACCTCCAAAGACCCGCAACTTAAACTTCCAATTCTGTTTTACAAGTATCTTTATCCATCAAACATCCTCTTTCTCAGGACACATGAATAATACAGGTCAAAACTAGAGAATACCGGCTGAGATACTTGTTTCTCCTATCAGCAGAGGCTCGGGAGAGGGCTTCTTTAGGGCTTGAAACCAAATCATCATCAATGCTGAGCTTTGTCTTTAAATCATCTGGAAGTGCCTGCAATATGATAAAATAAGGACAATGCAAACCCTGGGCTAGCAAAATCAGCTGAAAGAATCATACCATAACATCATTTACTAGCTTCTCCAGTTGAATCTGTTCTATGTAAGTACGGGGAACATACGAACCGTCCAAGCCCAGCTGTTCGGCTATATGTTTCACATATTGACGGTCTCTACCTTGAACCTCCATTTCATAAAAAATATTGATCAATTCAGTAATCAGCCTCATTAGATTCCTTAAGCATTACAATAATAGCTGAGATTGTGCAACTGTTCAGCGAAAGTCGTAACAGCAAAGCTGCTTCTGCAACTTTCCAAATGATATATAACTTGCAGGTGCTTGATCTGAAGAAGAATTAACACCTTCATGGTACATGGGGAAGGAAAGGAAGAAGGAAATGCAATTTATTCACCACCATCACTACCAACTATCTAGAGCTTAACTTGGACAACTTCCAAACAGAAAGAATTTTACCAAGTAATGGAAATGTGGCATTAGTAAAAACAGAATAAGGTCAAACAGACAGAAAAGATTTGTGAATTTTTTTAAAAATATCCATTAGATGAAAGACATATTCAGGATGATTGATAACTGGAAAAAAGAAAGAAAAAGAAAAGGATGAATATGGTCTAAAAGGTGAATATTCCCCACAGTTACTGAAGGATATATTGAAGAGTAGACTGAGGAAAATCAGAACAATGAATGTAGCGATAGATCTTGCTTCAACCAACATAGTAATAAGAAGTGCTTCAATGATCTTAACTTATCAAGAAAGTTTTACATATTTCACAGCATAATTAAAAGCATCTTCTACACTACTCTTATTCTAAGTGCATTTCAACTGCCACTCTCTCAAATTGACTACTTAATCAGTAGAATGAAACATTTCCAAGCTTCACCAAGATTAAGATTTAAGCTAACTGAAAAGTGTGAAAACTATGAACCTATGGATACTCGTAATCACGCAATACCTGGACATATTGACGATTAAGCTGTTCTAACCAGTCAGTTTTCACACACACTCTATCATCACAGAATACATGGCTACTTCTCTTCAGGATGCTAGCTATTGTGTATCCCAATGCCATTAGTCCTCCCAACAGGCGCACACTAACTTCAAAAGTTATTCTGGGTGAGATTATGAAGGGGCTATCAGTGACCCATTCCTGATGATAAGAAGCAATTGAGTCAGAAATCCCAAAAATTCATTAGTTCTCTGCCATTGTAGATTATCCAACAAAATTTTTATAACTTCAATACATTGCAGATATATACCCACTAGATCATTAATACCATTTTTGGTAAATCTAAACTCCGCTCTACGAAAATTTGTTGTAGATAACTGCTATCTACTATAACTAATTTTTCAGTCATTTATATGCAAGGCAAAATTGCAAGTCTTTCTTTGAAAGAAAAAAATAAGCATTTTTTACTGTTTCATTTTGAAAATTCCAATTAAACATTGTATACGTGTCTCACTTTCCAAGAGAACAATGACAAAGTTGTGTTCAAGGAACAACAGCTACATCTGACAAAAATTCTAACCAATGGTATAAGATACCTTCAACATGATTACATTTATAGGCAGAGATAGTAGGTGGATATTTTTTTCATTATTAGGTTTGTGTCTAAGAAATTTCAACGATAAGGGGGTAGATGTAGCATCCCAATAAGGGGATCGAGAAAACAGAATCTGACTGAATGTACAAAGATTTGTGTTGTGCACGAGTGCATAAGAAATATACTGCAGAGTGCAGAAATAGAGATGGAAAATATTTCAAATGCTTTGATACATACCCTCTAAAGCTTTAAATTTACGATAGTTTATCTAGTATAGAATTCTCACAAGCTCCAAGATCTACTTTGAATCTCTCTTTGAGCATCCTAAGGAGCTTGTTCACACATTAAAACTTTTCTAAAAGACGAGAAAATTCATAGTTAACAATAAGATAAAAGTGACTAATATATAGTATCTGGATGAAAACATGTTAGGCAGACCGTACAAGCATAAATGCCAATTCGTGTAAACAACTTGAAGAGGTTTTAGTACATGAAAATAAGAGTTATTTTATAAATTGTATGTTACTTCAGAAAACATATGCAAGCAGAATCATCTAACCTCAAACATTAAATTGTATTTGCCATCCCTGTTCCTCATCCTCAGATATGACTGACAGGCTTCAGGATCTTCACCAGGTGGCAAAAGGTATATATCATAAGTTTCTTCCTTTCTTTCTCTACAATCTTCCGATAGAACGGCCTTGATCTCCTCAACTGCTACTGATTTTGTTGACTACATATAAAGAAACAGTTATTGAAACAAAGAAACAAATGACAAAGCATTTACACAAATATTGATTTGATAAGGAACACGGCAGATGTTTGCCTTCAAAATATAAGTGGGGTTCTGAAATCCAGTAAAAGGGTTGAACTTGTTGATGACTTTAATATGTGCTGTTTGGAGATCTGGTTCAATAAAAGCCTTGTACATGGGATAAACCTGCAGCCGGAGAAAGAAAACAAATATTAGAAAGAGTTAGTTAGGACTAAAGTGCATTCAATTATAGAAGTTGTCATAAGATTCACACCATAAAAGTGCCTAAAAGTGATTTGGTGGGTAACATGTGGGAAGAACTTAAATGAATTTTCTGAGATGGGAAAGGGAGAGTACTGTTTCAGATATTTGATGAATTATCTCCTCTGGCTCTTGTCCTGCACGTTGAATGTCTCGCAAAACACGTTTGACAAGGTCGAAGTGAACTCCACCAGTGATAGATACACGAAGATCTAGCAAAGGTCGCAGTCTTTCACTTAAGGCATAAATCCCCTCAATTATCACAATCCGGGAACTGGGTACATCCACTGTCCTGTTGAGAACATCGATTTTATTAGGTTCAAGAATAGTTAGCACTTAATAAGAATCATATTTCTGATAAGACTATTGTAGGAATCAGGGACAGAGCCAGACTCAACTCTAAGGGGGGGCCGGGGGCCAACATCTAAATGCCAAAAAAAAAATACAATTAGATAGGGATTTTTTTTAAAGGGGGGCCACTTATATTTGTAATTTTAAAAATTTTAATTATATAAGTAATTTTTTTAAAAAAATATTTGAAAGGGGGGGACATGGCCCCCCTCCCCTATAACATGGCTCCGTCCCTGGTAGGAATCTACGAAGTTGACAAAGAAGGGTATTAAAATGTGTAAGAATGTATGAAACAGATGGATGGACAATCAAATTGATTATTCTACCCTTCTCTATTGACTAATCCACTCCTTTCTTTCCATTGCATGGTCACACTCAGTTGAGGTTACACAAGAAGCCAGAAATGAAGGTTTAGTGCACTGAAAAGACAGCAGAGAAAAAAATAACCTGTAACCTATGCGAGAGCTAGTCTTGAAATCGTATATAGGGACCTGAACTGATTTTCCTGCTTTTAAGTCACGTATATTGCTGAGAAGAGTATCATAATCAGCCAGCCGTGGGTCTGATGCAAAAAAAGTTATCATCAGAATTCTGACATGTCGCTCATCCTTGGTCACTAATTGAATTACAAAATACAGAACAACACTCAAGAACAAGAAAGGGTTCTGTAGTAACATATATTAGATGAGTCCCCCTGTGAAATGCATGCAGCGATTAGATATTTGACTCTTAACTCTTTGCACTAAAGAAAAATGAACACCTACCAAATCCTTTAGAATATGGTTGCAATGGAAGATGCTAGCTAAACGAGGTCAATGGGGTTGTTGCACATATTCACATGTGAAATAAACCATAATGAATCTCAAACTAGACAGTGCTCCTATAAGTTTTGTCAAGGAAAATAGCTTCAGAAACAACAGGCCAATTTTAAGTTTGAGCACACTCAGTAGCAGAGAGAAGTCTGGGTCAATTCTCAACTTCAATGCAATGTGGACAACCTACTTTCTATGTCTGCTATACTCCCATCCTAATTCTAACTATGGTGATCAAGCACTACATCAACCACCATGATATGAAGATATACTTTACTGCAAGGATTTCTCTTATGCTCTTTAAACTAATCACTGAATAGAGAACTAAAAAGGAACTACATCACCAGAAAACTAGAGCATTTCTTTGTGTATTGTGAATAGTACTGATACAATATGGATCTATTCATTTTGGGGAAGTTATACATTGATTCCATTATCATTAGTGTCCTTACATGACAATATATGAGCCAAAAGTCCAAAATATCTCCATAAAGACTATAGATGTTATACAAGGGAATACCGTTTCACCCTAATTTTCTTTTTTCATTTAAAGCTTGAAGTCCTTGCTCTGCAATTAAATAACAACCAAGCTTCACATTTTTTAATTCATCCTCTATTGCAAATAACAAATTTCTGACTCAGAACTTAATTTGACATTTATGGCACAAACCACCAACATACAAAAACTGAAATAAATGGCAATCAAAGAACAAACCGGCCAATGCCTAATAGATCTAGCAGGTTCCCCTCAAGCCACAAGATTAAAGCTCTGGCTATAACTACACTTACTAGGGAAAAAAAATTATACCTTTGATTTGCTCATATGGTTCTCATTATATTGAGATTATATCCTACAATTGCCACTCGACTGTGCAGCTACACAACCTTTGTTAGAAGACAGAAGTACCACGGGACTGAATATATTTTCACTCACTATACTAATAAAAGCATTTGTTATGTATTTCACCTTTTCTACATTCTACCAATATTATAAATTCCCCAGTTGAAAAGTAGGCTTAGTTTATGTTGACTTCAAATTTGTAATGAAGATAATCTCACCAAAATTGTACTATCACCAATTTCAATGGAAAATAATTAAACATATATGGCCCTCTTTTAGTAATTATTTATACAGGTAATCCCAGAGAAAGGATGTGAATATTTCAAAGAAGAAATAGTTATTGTTCCAATATCTAAATCATCTACAAGTAACATTATATACAGATGTTCAAGCTTGAGTAGAAATCTAATAAATCCAGAAGAAAGCAGGCCAAATAAAAGCCATAACTTCCAAAATACTGAGAGTGACTAACTAGATAACCTTTTGCAGATAATTTTCCAACAAAACATTTAGGAATGAGATCTTACCATCAAAGTTTCCATCAATGATCCTACTAGCATCATTATAGTTGTCCATTGATATGACAACCAAACTGGGCATAAAGCTGAGGACCTTGTCGGTGAAGACAGTCTTCCCAGCTCCAGAAGGACCAGCAACCCCCACTAATATTATTCCATCATTATTCTGAGCCAGTAACTGGCATGCACGGATCACAATGAAGAAGCCCTTCTCAAATGACAATGTTTCTTCAACAGGAACAATTTCATAGCGGTTACAATCCTTTTTCTTTACAAGTTGGACCTGATCTCGCAACAGACCAGAACGTCGCCTAGGTGAATCAGCAGTAGGAGCAGTCTCTTGAGCCATTACAGTGCAGACAGTTCCACTAATTGCGTTGAAGGGAATCTTTCTGATTATGCATTTAGTAATGAATGACTATTTAATTGTTAT
>JANSVB020000150.1:551588-563216 GCA_025504935.2 Erythroxylum haughtii | reverse complement strand
TGGATTGAGGGACTTGAGGAAGACAGCACGTTGCCCACTATCTCTAGTTATTTGTTTATGTTCATCTAGTATATATATTTGTCTAGGATTCATTGGTTCGGCATGGAAGATATTCATCATCACTTGTAATTGGAGCCTTGTCCTCTCCATACGGACTATTTTATTAGAGAAATTGTGTTAAGATTCTTGCACATCCTTCTCTGTTTCCATCTCCCATTTTAATTACCCAATCTTTCACGTTTTCGTTTCTGGTTCTTATTATTTTGGTATCAGAGCAGCGATCCATCATGGTCACATCCCGATCCTCCGCTTCCCAAAATGATCCCCCAAATCCACCTATAAACCCAAACACCGATCCCATCACCAACCAACTTTCCTCTATTGCTGCTAAATTAGAATCCATAGATTTATTGGCAGCTGATGTCGCTGCACTTAAAGCACAAGTTAGTAACACCCAACATGGGGAATCAAGCAAAGGGCCCCGTGACAAAGGAAAAAACACTTGGTCTGATGAGGATGATGTTGACGGCCCCTGGTGGAACAAAAATTCTTCAAGGAGGCATCAAACCAAAATGGAGTTTCCCAAATTTGAAGGAGGAGATCCCAGAGGGTGGATCCTAAAGGCAGAAAAATATTTTCGTTACTATCAAACACCTGACGAACTAAAAGTCGAGATTGCAGCCATGTATCTAGAAGGAGATGCTCTTGACTCGTTTGCTAGGATCAACAATGAACGAACGCTCGTATACTGGGAAGAGTTGGTGAAGGCATTGCAAGAGAATTATGGTCCTACAGAGTTCCAGAATCCGGATGAGCATCTTTGCAATATCAAGCAGACGGGATCCATTCAAGAATATCGACAAGAGTTTGCGAACAGAGCAGCATGTGTTCATACTTGGCCTGAGCATTGTCTTTTGGGTGTTTTCTTGAGTGGCTTAAAGGAGGAATTAAAAGTTGACGTGAGAATACACAAGCCAAGGATAGTCTACAAAGCCATGAGTTTAACTTTAGAATTTGAGGCTAAATCAGGCCCAATTCGTGGACACAAGGGATCCAACTGGGTTTCCATTAACCGCCCACATTCCAACAACTCCTGGCCATCACGTGAATCCCATCTTCTTCCATCATGCCGTCTGCGCACAACCCCTCCAACACACCGTCACCTAATCTGTCTCAACAACCTCGCCAGTGGGATGCTGACTGTCAAGCTCGCCGAGACAAAGGACTCTGTTATAGATGCAACGAAAAGTTTGCACCTGGACATCGCTGCAAAAAACCCAACATTCTCTTTAATGGAGCTTCCAGAAGGTGACAATCCAACTAGTAGAGAAGACGATAGCGACAAGGACGACAATATACCTATCACAGACATAGCCGAAATTTCTTTTCATGCAATATTGGGAAAGACTATTGGCACTACCATGAAGCTTCAAGGGACAATTCATGGACGCAAAGTTCTCATTTTGGTGGATAGTGGGTCGACACATAACTTTATAGCTGAGAAAATTGTGGAAGAAATTGGCTTGCCAACTCAATTCATTCCTTCTTTTGGAGTTCAGATTGGTAACGGAGATGTAATTCGCTGCAATCGAATTTGTCGTGATATTTCAGTTCAACTTCCAGGATTGATAATCACTCAAGATTATTACCCATTCTTCATTGGAGGTGCTGATTTGGTGCTAGGAATCAAGTGGCTTGCTTCCCTAAATACTGTCCAAGCCAATTGGAACGAGATGTTCCTAATTTTTAATTTAGATGGCAAGCAATATAAGCTTCAAGGAGTCCCTCATACAGCCCAAACCAAGGCCACTTTTCAATATTTTTCCCACATAGGCGAGTTTTCAGGTGATACCAACTCAACTCTATCTTTAGCTATTCAAGATCTTCTTAACGATTTTGAAGATGTTTTTCAGGAACCCAACACCCTTCCACCTTGTCGAAACCACACCCATGCCATTCACTTGCTACCAAATTCCAAACCACCAAACCTTCGACCTTACCGTTATCCCTATTTTCAAAAGTCAGAAATTGAGAAACAAGTCTCTGACCTGCTACAAGCGGGTTTTATTCGCCCAAGTACTAGTGCGTTTGCAAGTCCAGTTTTATTAGTTAAGAAAAAGGATAACTCTTGGCGGATGTGTTTCGACTATAGAAGCCTTAACCAAATTACCATTCCTGATAAACACCCCATACCCAACATTGATGAGCTATTAGATGAAACCATTTTTTAAAAAATTGACTTGCGGTCTGGTTATCACCAAATACGTGTCCATCCGCCGGATATTCACAAAACGGCTTTTAGATCCCACTCTGGTCATTATGAATACATTGTCATGCCTTTCGGCCTTACCAATGCGCCTTCTACCTTTCAATCCACCATGAACGATCTCTTTCGACCCTACTTACGAAAATGTATCCTTGTTTTTTTTTATGACATCTTAATCTACAGTCAAAACCTTCAGCAATATCTCACACACTTACAACTAGCTCTTCAACTTCTCCATGAAAATCACTGTTATGCTAAAGCCTCCAAGTGTTCTTTCGGCCATACCCATATTTCCTTCTTGGGGCATGTCGTCTCTTCTGTGGGTGTGGGAGTTGATCAAGATAAAATTCAAACAGTTTTGAATTGGCCAGTGCCTACCAATGTTAAGGAGCTTAAGGGATTTTTGGGCTTGACAGGGTATTATCGTAGGTTCGTGCAAAACTATGGGATTATTGCAAGGCCATTGACTGAACTCACTAAGAAAAATGGTTTCAAATGGTCATCTGTAGCAGAAACTACTTTTAAAAAACTCAAGCGTGCATTAACTACTGTGCCTGTCTTACGTCTGCCAAATTTTAATCAGCCCTTCACAGTGGAATGCGATGCTTCTTCAGAAGGTGTAGGTGCAATCCTTCTTCAGTCTGGTCACCCAATTGCATATTTCAGTAAGGGGCTTTCGTTTTCCAACCGTTTGAAATCTACCTATGATCGAGAGTTATTAGCTCTAGTGTTGGCGTTGCAAAAGTGGCGGCATAACTTATGGGGACGTCATTTTTTTGAAAAACTGACCACTACTGCCTCAAATACCTGCTACACCAGCGGGTTACAACAACAGAGCAGCAACGTCTTCTCCTGAAATTGCTTTCGTTTGATTTCTCAATTATTTATAAAGCTGGCAAAACAAATGAGGAGGCTGATTCTCTTTCCAGGCGTCCACAACATGTAGATTTTTTGTCTTTAGTTATTCCAATACCTCTGGACTTTTTGGAATTACAGGATGCACTTCACAAAGACCCCTATACTCGAGAAATCATGGCTTCACTATCACAAAATCCTGCTTTATATCCCGAATTTCAGATAGTAGACAAGAAGCTTTACTTTAAAAATCGTCTGGTGATTCCTGACTTTTATCTGAATCTCACAACACTTTGACTGCGGGACATGGGGGGTACTTGAAAACTTTGAAACGTCTTTCCTTGAATTTTTTTTGGCCACGGATGAAGCATGATGTCAAGTTATTTGTTCAGAATTGCTTAATCTGTCAGCAAAACAAATACCAAACATTGGCACCTGCTGGACTACTACAACCCTTGTCTTTACCTGACAGAATATGGGAAGATGTCTCACTTGATTTCATCACTGGCCTTCCCAGATCTGGTGGTTTTGATACAATCCTAGTTGTCGTGGATCGTCTTAGCAAGTATTCTCATTTTATTCCCTTGTCTCACCCTTTTACTGCAAAAACGGTTGCTACTGTTTTTTGCAGGGAAATAGTGTGTTTACATGGCATCCCCAGGTCCATTGTCTCTGATAGAGACATCATCTTTCTAAGTGCTTTCTGGCAGGAACTTTTTAAGCTTAGCCAAACCCATCTATGTATGAGCACTGCCTACTATCCTCAATCTGACGGCCAAACAGAGGTTGTTAATAGATGTTTGGAAGCTTATCTCCGATGTTTTGCACATGAACAACCCCGCACTTGGAGCAAGTTTCTATCTTGGGCTGAATATTCCTTTAACACTGGCTTTCATTCTTCAACTGGGACTTCCCCTTTTAAAATTGTCTACGGCAGAGAGCCTCCTACCTTACATCCCTATATTCCAGGAGAAACACAACTTGCTGACCTTGAGGAACAACTGATTGCTCGTGATGACATGCTGAAGCTTTTAAAACAAAATCTCTTGAAAGCTCAATTGAGAATGAAGGCCCAAGCTGACTCTAAGAGAAGGGAGCTGAGTTTCAATATTGGTGATGTTGTTTTCCTACGAGTTCAGCCTTATCGCCAACGTTCTCTGGCTAAGCGTAGGTACGAAAAATTATCACCTCGATTTTTTGGACCTTATAAGGTTGTTCACCGCGTTGGACGCATAGCCTATGAGTTAGACCTCCCTGTCGATTCAAAAGTTCACCCTATTTTTCATGTCTCTTTGCTACGCCCTGCTCGTGGCCACATCCCAAGTTCGCCACCAACCCCTCTCCCTATAAATACAGATTGGGAACTCATCTTGATTCCTGCCAAAATTCTCGCTCATCGATGGGTTCGTGAAGCGGGTGTACCATCCTTGGAACTTTTGGTCCAATGGGCAGACCGTCCTCTTAAAGAAGTCAGCTGGGAAAGCTATGATCTACTAGCTGGTCAATTTCTTGATTTCTGTCTTGAGGACAAGACATCTTTTCATGGGGGTGCAATGATAAGAAACCACCCTTGCACACTTATTTTAGAAAGAGACCACATGAAAATTGTGATTACTTATCTTTTAACCAACTCCAACTTCACCAGCTGCATGATCTTGAGCACGTGGATTGAGGGACTTGAGGAAGACATGATCTACTTTGTGCTGCCACTTCTCCATTCATCACGTTGCCAACTATCTCCTGAATTTTAGTTATTTGTTTATATTCATCTAGTATATATTGTTTAGGATTTATTTGCTTGGCATGGAAAATATTTGTTATTATTTGTAATTGGAGCCTTGTCCTCTCCATACGGACTATTTTATTAGAGAATTTGTGTTAAGATTCTTGCACATCATGCTTTGTTACAATCTCTCATTTCAATTAGCTAATCTTTCCCATTTTGTTTATGGTTCATATCACTTATTCTATTTTAAAATGGAAAATGAGTATGAAATGAATGAATAAACAAAGTGAACTCAAGTTATCTACTAGATATGCCTAAAGTATTATCTATATGACCCTTATTTGGTAATCAGCGAATTGCATTAATTATTCGTTGATTCAATTAGCGATTTATTAACAGTGAATTACATCAACTGATTTGACCAATTGATAATATCAGTTGTTTATTAAAGGTGTTTTGAAAAATTAGCTTATTAGTATTAGTTGCTTATGTGTAAAATAACTTATGAGGGCATTACTTAAAAAATATCTTATTTCATTATAACTGGTAGGAAAAAGGGATATAAAATAACCATGGTTAATATATATGCATATGTATATGTTTAAGAAGTGGCAATATCAATATACATTTAAATTTTAATAGACTATTATTTAAAATTTACATGTACAAAATATTATAGTGAAGAACTTTTCTTTACCGGTTAATATATGGTATAAATCTTGTAAAATTGGTTTATTATTTAAAAAATCAATCTAATTTAATAAACTTATGTTTAACTTATTCTAAAGTTAGTTTATATTTATTCAAAAAAATGTTTTTAAAGTTGATTCAAATTCATTATAAATTTATAATTTTCATTCCATACCTATACCCGTTTTTTCATACCCCCAAACAAACACATCCTTAGTATCCAAATTTAGTGAAATTGTGGATATCTTATTGTTATTTTATATTATTATTTGCTTATTTTGATGTATATATATAAATAAAAATTGTATTATTTTAAATATGAATTTTATTTTTTACTAATAATTTTTTTGTTTCAAAAATATTGTTGTTCCAACTTTCTTTAATAGAAAAAAACGCTTTTGAAGGGAAATAAAACGTGAGTTGTTAATGATTTATGCAAAGCTCTTACATACTTACAACACCCATTAAATTCAAAGGACACCATTGTATTGTTAAGATTTCTAATTGTAAGTGAGAATCTGGAAATATAAGTAGAAATGCATATCAACACCAACGGCACATAGGCTATTGGGTCGGATTAGCGGATTACAACATGATCCGAGAATGTGAGGTTAAGGCGGCTGTAGCTGACTTTTCTCGAGTGAATGTGTTGGACGTTTCAGGGGAGGAGTCAGGAAACGCCCGAGCAATCCCCTATTGCTTTACCTGTCTCTCTTCTTGAAAACAACCAAAGCCGCCCCTCCCCTGTTATTGCTTTACCTGTCTGTCTGTCTGTCTTCCAAAACCAAACTGGTCTTCTGAAAATCAATAGTTAATGTTCTCCGGTTGCTCTTCTTTTTCACTACCGTACTCCTCTCTTTGATTGATAATAATGGATGTTTTGGCGGGACGCGATGGTTTCATAAATTGGGAGGCTGAATCGTATCCTGAGGCTAAAGACCTCCTGCTTATTCCCCTCTTCGCACTCCTCTTCCCAACACTCCGGCTTTATCTTGACACTTACGTCTTTGAGGTTTTCTATTTTTCCCCTTACTTGACTCCAATTCTTGGCACTTGGTGTTTATGCCATCCTGAGAAAACACTATTTGCGCCTCCATGATGCATGCAGAAAATAGCAAGGAGATTGATGTTTGGAGAAGGATATGCAACAGTTCACGTTGAGACGTACTCGAGGAGGAAGAAAGTCAACAAATTTAAAGAATCAGCTTGGAAATGTGTTTACTTTCTATCAGCAGAACTGTTTGCTCTTACTGTCTCCTACAACGAGCCATGGTTCAGAAATACCAAGTATTTTTGGATGGGATCAGGAGATCAAACTTGGCCTGACCTCAAAATGAAGTGAGTTCACTACTCATTATCCAAATCAAAATTTCTTGGTATCAATTTAGCTACTCACATTGTTGAATTGCCAGTGCTACATATTTGGCTGGGTTCATATTCTTTTACAGCCCGTTTGGAAACCTTCGGTTTGAATTCATTAACGAATTGAATTCGATTACATTTAAATGTCTTGTTTCTTTTTGTTCAGATTGAAGTTGAAGGCATTATACGCTTACGGTGCTGGATTCTACACATACTCCATATTTGCTCTCATATTTTGGGAGACAAGGCGCTCGGACTTTGCTGTGTCAATGACTCACCATATGGCATCAATAACCCTAATTGCCCTTTCTTACATATTTAGGTTTGTTTCAAGTTTTCAACAGAAAAGAAATCATCCATCCATGTTTGATATTACATAAAATAGTCTTATAAGAGTTGCTAAGCCCTTCTCTTTACAAAATATATCCAATTGCTGATGAAAAATTTGCATAAGAAGATGCCAACATTTGGTTCTACTTGTCTGGTACGTATGGCAGATTTGGCCGCGTTGGTGCGATGGTTTTGGTGCTTCATGATGGTTGTGACTTTTTCCTAGAAACAGGGAAGATGTCTAAATACAGCGGTTATGAAGGGATTGCAAGTATTTCTTTCCTTCTCTTCGTTCTCACTTTTACCATGCTTCGTATCATATGCTTTCCACTTTTGGTACTACGGAGCACCAGGTTAGTCATCTTTTACCATGTAAATTGGGGAGTGTTTATAAGCATATCTTACCCAAGTAATTAAGAGAATTCTTAATCATTCGGTTATATATTTTCTTTACTAATTTGCTTCTCTGCTTTTCCCCTTTCCCTTACTAACAGTTACCAAGTTCTTATGTACTTGGACAAGGAGAAACACGCCTTACAAGGAGCCATTTGCTATTATGTTTTTAACACACTTTTGTATTGCTTGCTGGTTGTGAATATATATTGGTGGATCTTGATGATTAAAATGTTGATAGCACAAATTAAAGCAAAAGGCCAAGTTAGCGATGATGTAAGATCAGGTAAGCATCATGTTTCTTTGTTAATCATTACCACATTGGCAATTACACTAGTGGTTGAAGTGAAGTATGAGCAACATGAAATAGAACAAGTTAATAAATAGTATATTAGTTAAGAACTGATGAGCACTACATTTACAAGATTTATTACGATCTTGGTAAGGAAAAGCCAATAGAAGGCAACTATTATGCTTCTGTAAGTATATATAAATTAAACTTAATCCTCGAAATCTTCAAACAATTAACAAATCAAAATTGTCTTTGATTTCACAGATTCTGAAGGTGAAGATAAGACTGAGCATAATGATTGAATGTCAAACTAGACAAACGGATGATATCTTAAACTTATTCAAAAGGCGTTCAAGGGCGTGGCTGTGTAGTGAGATTATGGACTCCATATGAAAGAGTATGACATTGTTGTTCCTCATTGTTCTTCACATATTCTGATTCTATTTGGTACAGATTAGACATTATATATATGGAGTTTTCTAGAGCTAAAGAATCTAAACCTATATCATGTTCAGGCTGCTGTCATGGGTAGTAGTCGTTATCGAATCAAATGCTGAATTTATCATATATCCCACATCGTCTTGATCAGTAAAACAACAAAAAATTAAGGAGACATGAAAACTTCCCTCAGGGCGCTAATTCTGTAACCTTCAACTAAATTTGCAAAATGGCTCCTGCAGACACACTCAAAGTTTAGAAATTATGCCAAGAATGCATTTCATTCAAAGTTGTGACTACAACAACTAATCATAGACTGTAACTTCTTGGTTTGAGTTGGTAAGCTTTATGACATTTAACATTATGATGATATGACGACAACAGCATACATGAGACACAACCCTGGTAAGTAATTAGTAGAGATCAAACAATGGTGATGCTGAAATGGATACTCTTCTCGATAGAATGAGATTGGGAGCCGACTAAGGTTTAAAGACAAGCCCGAAACTCATCGACTCTTCAAATAGCTTAGGCTTGTTTGTTTTTATTTTTATTTTTCATTTTTGTCTTCAGATTCATAAAAAAAATCTGTTTGTTTGATTTCTTTCAATTTTCATAATTTATGAAAACCATATTGCTTTTCAAAAAGCTTCTTCTAATTTTCAGTTTTTTAGAAAAATCCCTTTTCTCTTAAACTTCAGTTAAGAAATAGTCAAATAACCATAAAATACATCCAATATTAACATTAGATGTAAATTAATCAAATGTTATTTATATGACAATTCAATCTAGTTTTTAAACTCGAACTTAATGAATTTAATATGACTCAAACTAATAATTTATTATAACTTTTTTAAATTATTAATTTAAGTCAAATTTAATTAATTCAGGAGTTATCATATTAATAAATATTTAATTAATTCACGTCTAATATTCACTCCTCTTGTATTTTATCGTTATTTTTTGACCGAATTCTAAGAGATGAGGCTTTTCTAGAAAATTGAAAACTAAACGGAGTTTTTTTGTGGTTGAGAATTTTAAAAATAAGAATTTTTTAAGGGCTTCTTAAATTACAATAGATGTTTATATCTTTTACCCCTTATTTTATCTAAGAGTGAACATTTAACCCTCATTTATAGATAAATTTAGAGCTGAATATTTATACATTAAATATTTTAGATTACATAGGGAGGAATCATGCATAATATTAAGTAGAATTCACAAGATGTCTGGATGCTCACAAGAGAAATATTCTATTTTGCTCAGAAGCTAATGGAAATAGTAGCTTACAAAACTACTGTCAAGACTTCTTAAACTGTGTCGACACTCTTGGGATAAAAGATCTCAGCATCGTGGAAGATATTTCCAGAAAACATTAGGTTGGTAGAGTAAACAACCTAATACATGGCACATTAAAAAAGAAGTTAGACTATCTTATGGTGAACGAGAGATAGCTACAATCTTGTCCAGAAAGCAAAGATGTAATCCTAAATCCTGAAGTCACAGATCACGTGCTAGTGGTCATTAAAAACATTTCTGAAGGGTAAGAAGAAAGTAATAATTTTGTCCTTCTCCATAAATTAGACAACTATTAATTGTATTTTTAATTTTTAAATAACTTATCAGTTAAGTTACGTAATTCGATCCTAACAAAGATAATAAAGTGGCCCAATAAATAATCTGAATGAATGAGTTGAAGTCTGGGAAAAAAATGGATCCCAATTAGTATAGATCGGACCCATATCGGACTTGTAATGAGGAAGCTCGATATAGAAGTTATATATAAAGGTTAAGGTTTCTTTCAGTTTCTTATGTAATTCTTAAGCATACGGATCCTTTGACCTATTAAGAGTGCTTACGTTTTAAGAAAATTGAAGAAAGATATTAATCAAGTGTCAGTGAGCGACTTCTGCAAAGGTCCCAGGGAGATTGGAGCTCATTTTGGCATTAAAAACTGCTTCGGAATATCGGATGGAACCAAAATTAGGTATTCTACATTTTCTTTGTTTTTAACTATTTCATGAACGATCTAGGACACTAATAAGGTCTATCCTGCGTGTTACACGTGGTATTAGAGTGGTTATGTGATTGGGTTATCAGAAAAGAAGGTTTTTTTATTTATTTCCATTTGTTATGGTTTTCATCATTTTTTGATTTTTTTGTGTATATAATTACGTAAAAGTGGTATACATAAGACTAGCTATGAAAAATGGGTTGAAAATGGGCCAACAGGAGCAAAAAAAAAGTCCCAAGGTTAACAGAAATCACCCTCCCTATTAGAGGGCGATGCACTGTCGGGATAGGTGGTATGGATGGCACGTGCAATGCACGCGCCAATCGTGTGTCACCAAGTGGCTCTATGGGTTGAGTGAGCACATGTTTCACATGGCGCGCTCTCCCACGAGCACGGAAGAGCAGGCTCGTGCGTAGCAAGTGCCATATCCAGCCCGACACGTGGATGTCAGCGATCATGACACGTGGACGATAGTGATCACAACACGTGGACGGTTTAAGGCGCGTTTGGTTGCCAGGAGATTTACTTATAGAGAAGGAGTTGACTTCAATGTTACCTTCTCTCCTGTATCATCGAAGGATGCATTTAGAGTGATTATGGCAATAGGAGCTTATTATGATATGGAGCTACATCAGATGGACTTTAAGATTGCTTTCCTGAATGGTGACTTTTATGAAGAGGTCTATATGGAGCAACCTGAAGGATTTTAGGATCAAGATGCAACTGACGAAGTTTGTAAGTTGACTAAATTAATATACAGTTTGAAACAAGCTTCCAGACAATGGTACCTAAAGTTTGATGCGGTTTTGACCTCATTCAACTTTGTGGAAAACAAAGTTGAAAGATGCTTATACTATAAGGTCAGGAGGAACAAAGTTATCTTTCTATTACTGTATGTGGATGATATCTTGCTCGCATAAAATGATTTGACCATATTGCATAAAGTATAGCAACTTTTGGCCAAACACTTTGACATGAAGGATTTAGGTGATGCATCTTTTGTCCTCGATATACAGATTCATCGGGACAGATCTCAACACTCATTAAGCCTCTCACAAAGAGCATACATTGAGCGAATGCTAAAAAGGTTTAATATGGGTGACTATAAACTAGTTATAGCACCTACATCTGGTGGTGAGAGATTATCTTTGGCACAATGCCCAAAGAATGAAGTTGAGAGAGAGGCTATAAGGATTATCCTGTACTCTAGTGTAGTTGGTAGCTTGATATATGCCCAAGTGTGCACTAGACCTAACATTGCA
>JANSVB020000150.1:495266-506479 GCA_025504935.2 Erythroxylum haughtii | reverse complement strand
TTGCCAACAAACTTCTTACTTTTTCTCCATGGAGGATCGTAAGGAAGAAAACGACGATGGGCTAAGTAACCAATCTTACTTCTTAACTTACAAGAAGGAGTGTGCTTGTTACAAACAAAGTCTGCCTTATAGCATTTTGCGCTCCACGTAGAAATAGTATCATAGGCTGGAAAGTCATTGATAGTCCACATTAAAGCAGCATACATTCGAAAATTTTCTCCTTTTGAAACATCAAAAACCTTAAAACCATCTTCCCATAACTCATTTAACCCATCTACTAGTGGTCTCATATAGATGTCAATGTCTTTACCAACTACTTTCGAACTGGAATAACTAGCAATAGCATAAAGAATTACTCATCCATACACATCCAAAGGGTAAATTGTATGCTAAGAGAACAACAGGCCATATGCTATATGAAAGTGTCAAATTACCATGTGAATTGAATCCATCTGTTGCTAAGCCTGGTCTAACATTACATGGTTCTCTAGCAAACTCAGGATATAGCTCATCCAAAGCTCTTCCAAGCTTCTCCATCAGAAGGATGAACCATGGTATTATTGTCACCTTTAGGCCTATCATTATGCTATGTCATTTGTTTAGCGGTTTTACTTGATATGAATAATCATTGTAATATGGACGTTAATGAAAAATACAACAATACTTTGTGAGGTATCTTCTTATCCCTGCCATTATTAAATCTCCATCTTGATGTTCTACATTGTGGACAACTTTCCAAGTCCCCATACTCTTTCCAAAATAGAGAATAATCTTACTTACATGCAAGTATCGACACATAACCCAAACCTAGGCTCCGTAGAAATTGATTTGCTTCATAATAGGACCTTGGCAAATATTTACAATTAGGTAATACGTCCCTCAGCAGAGAAAGTAACATGTCCAATGACTTATTGCTCCACTTGTTGTATATTTTCAAGTGAAGCAACTTTATTAAAAATGAAAACTTTGAAAAGCTTGTACATCGGTATAACTCTTCAGTTGCTTTACTCAATAATTCATGAAAGGCACCCATAATAGAATCTCCTATGCCTATAGGAGGATTCCTTCCATCCTAATCAATTGGACAATCATTTAATTACCCACATCATGAAGCAAATCTTGCATGCCATCCTCCTCCTCATCACCATCACCTTCATTAATATCATTGCCCATCCCATCAATGTCTACATTTGTAGCGTTAAGCCTTTCTTCCCTAGAGATAAATCTATATCCTGGCAGTTCACCATGTAAAGCTCAGCAGGTATATAATTGATCCATGTCGAATTGCATTAAATGGTAAAAACATTCATCTGAGACCTCATATAAAAATTCATCCAACGTGCACAAGGGCATGAAATTTCACATGACAAATTCATAAACATTCTCACTCCATCAGTGTATTCACGAGAAACCTTAACATTGTTCATCCAACTCTTATCCATAGAGCAAAATATACCTATTAATTAAATATAAGAATGAGAACATTAAGTTATGTTAGTGACAAATCAACAAAGACTCTTACTCGTATGCTTAATGAGATAGTTTGACACTTTTCATCAAAGGTCTCAATAAATAGAAACATACTATCACCTAATACACAATAGCTCTATAATTCATTCATAAACTCTTGGTAATTTATTTACTGTATTATTTATCTAATACTTTATTGGAATTACATAGAGCAAATGCGATAGCTATAGTATGAATACAAACAAACCAATTAACAATCCAGCAACTTGATACTTATAAGTTAGCATACCTGCATCTTGTTTTCCAATGGCTCCTCCAACTTTCTTGTCCTCACACTTGGAAACAGATGCAAATGTCATTAAAATTGTCATTTAAATGAAGAGATCTTAGGTTTAAGGGTAAGCCTAACATCACTTCAAAAAAATTATAAGCTATTGTAAGTGAAGAAGAGCGACAATTAGGACTAGTGACCACTAAGTTCAGAAACTAAACAATTGATATAGTGTATCATTATATTTCAACCTATGACAAATGATTTGGTGTATTTTGTAACCAAATCATATATTTGCTACCTAAACTAAATGAACATTATTACTTTGCTTAGCGGTTTTATATCTATGATAAATTCACGAGAAGTATCTATGTATGATAGATCATATATGCAAGGATAAATGATGTTTCTAGATCCAGTGGTGTATTGGCTATCTAACTAATATATGTTTTTACCAAATTATGAGTTTTAACATATTAGATTTAACTATACTTGTCTTTTAGTAGCAAAACAATGTTAAATAAAATTTAGCATAAAATTGTATATCTCTATTCAATAATAAAAAATAAAAAGTAGCAAAACATATTACTATCTCTCTTTAATGTTCTTAATAAAGCATTTAACCCACAAAACAAAACCACTTTATTAACATTATTATGATTAAAGTTGTTAGATGTTTATAATTCCATATGTGAAATTATGTCAAGAGTTCCATATCATTAGGTTTAATCAACAACATAATTATTTCAAACATAACAAAAATTGACCTTTTTTTATAAAGAATATGCAAAAAGCTTTATCATTTTATTTAACATGGGAACATGCATGGAGTGTTTTCTCAACCTTGTTTCTCAACATATCAAAGTGTTACTGAATATGCACAAGTCTGTTGTAAAACCATAGGGGGTAGTAGTTTCACAAACTTTTCGATTCGTTTCTAGCAAACAAATAAAATCAGAAAAATTAAGAGAATAAAAAATAAATCAACACCGAAAATTTGATAACGCAATTTGACATATCTTCCCTACGTCTGTGAGGCTCTCACCCAACTTAATTAACTTTCACCAAAGTATAAAGATTTATTCAAGACTTTACTGAGCCGACACTATTCAACCCTTGATACTATATCTCAACCTCACTTTCCGTAAAAGAATTTCATACCCAAGAATACAACCGACTCGAGTTAACCTCGTCAGAGAATTTTCTCAACACTCTTTTTAATTAAAAGACAATTAATACAAAAATAACTCAAGTACATAATTAATTAAGAACTGAACGACAATATACTTGAGATAAAAGAAAGACTTCCATATGGTTTAGCTTCTCAAAATAATCCTTCAATTGAAACGATCCTTCCCAACTTCAACTACTTCAATTAAACCATATAGAAGTCTAGACAATAGATAAACATGTATGGAAAATAATAGCTCACAAACTTACAGCACCGTAGCTCTCTCTTCACCGTAACATCTATCACACCACAAAAGTTGTTCAGCTCTATTCACCCATATTCGTCCCAACCGTAGTATTGATTTTATTGAAAAATTAACACACATGCTCCTGTTCCACGCACGCACAACAACTCAATTGTCGTACGCTAACCTGAACTCCATTACCACAGACACTCACATTTGATAGACTTCTGTAGTGTTTGTTCAAATAGACAATTAATGCATACCCATGACGCAACATATATCACTTTTTCAATTCAATTAACTCCAATATTTTTTTGGTTGACACTAATACACATACATCTCCTTAGTTGCCGCAAACTCACATTAAAGATAGACTTCTACCGTAGATTCCAGATGTGCACAAATCCCTCATACAATAAGATTCCCACTACAACTATGCAACCACCACTTCTCTTTCTTTCTTTACTTATCCGAAATCCACAAAATCTACACAAAAAACAATTCAATTATCAATATGATAATAGACTTCAATCCAAGATAGGATTCTTTTTCAACTAAAAGATTATCCATATACCTTTTGAATCTAAGTAATTATCTAACTAATATCTTATGTGTCCATTTAATAAATAATGCAAAAACTAATTATTTAGATGTATAACATATATCCTAACATCTACATTTAAACTTCTTTCTCTACACGTCAATTATAGGAATCTTTTTAAAAAGGATTTTGCTAAGAACCATTATTTCTACCCTACTTAATAAGTTGTCTCACATCTATACACTAATAGATGGCTTAATTAATTTTATATGAATACTTACCATACATGGTGTAATTATTTGAAAATAAAAATTTGAAATATTAGCACTTAATAATTGAACAGGATAAACCTCATTGAAATTGTTCATCATATTTAATTCATAAAATGAAAAGCTCTAACCATGTAAAGTAATTAACTTAGAATCATGATACGAGGATAATCCCTTGTCATGCAATGCATTAGCCTATATAGAAACTCAAAAATCTTAACTTTAAGACAAAAATGGCAATACTCAAAGCCTAGGAGTTCTTTAACAATAACTTCACTTTATCGTCGAGTATTGAATTTTCTAGTATATTTTAGAGTACAGATAATCATGTTGCCAAAAAAATAAAAATCCATCTAGTCAAATAATGTAGATAGTCCAAAGGGAGAAAATTGGGATCAATTGAAGAGATAAACATCACGAAGCCATCATAAATCTTCATACAAAAAGTCCAAAGTAAGATCAATACACAACACTCTTGGTCAATTACCTGTGTAAATAGATTTGCTGAGGTAGGTCAAGAGATTCTCTTCAGCATCTGCAAACTACAAATATTTGTTGCGTAATAAACCTAACATAGTAAAGGAAAAAATTTTCAAAACTAAACTCATTCAAGGCAGCAAAATAACATTACTATGCCGCAACTCCCGAAATGACCAATCCCTCAAAATACATTAAAAAGATAGAGAGAAGACGAAAATACCTTGACGAAATACGCTAGAGAAGATGACAACAATGATCGGAGACACAACAACTCAACGGAGAACATGCAGACGACGGATGACGAAGCAGATCTGGAGGACAAAGAACGAAGGAAACAACGCTCAGGTGGGGAGGGGGGAGGGGAGGAGGGTAGAGATTTTAAGAAAAGTAAAACGGTGTCGTTTGGTTTTAAACCAAACGATGTCATTTTGCTCCTAAAGGCAGAACGTTTTTAAGTATATCAATACGACGTCGTTTGGTTTAAAACCAAATGACGTCATTTCGTTACCGAAGGCTTCAGCACCGTTTTATTCAATAAAATATCACAGTTTCTATTTCGTGACGTTTTAATAAAAAATGTCGCAAACAGTGTTACAAATCTGCGACATTTTCATAAAACGTTATGAAAAATTTGAACTTTTTTTTATGTTTTTTAAATATCACGAAAAGTCTTTACATTCAGCAACGTTTTATCAATAAAACGTTGCGGATTGTTTTTTTTCTTTTAGTGCCAGCTAAAAGATTAATACAAATATCTTTAGATTAAGTCATTGACTTTTTGAGATGATTGAGCAAGTCCTTGTGTGTATATCTCGAATTGTGTCACTTAATGTCCCAATTGTTTCAAACTTAGTGGAATTAATATGTTTTTAAATGGTTTAAGGATTGGCTTGTACAATTATGAATATAATATGGCAGCCTTGGTTAAAGTTAATATTTTAGTAATAACACCAAAGTATTAATTAAGCTGCCTTCAATTAGAAATGAAAAAAAAATACAAAGTTCAAGTTTGATCTAATCCAAAATAAACAAGTAAAATTCAATTTGATTAGATTGAGGGTTGAATTTAAATTTAAATATTCGAACTTAATCTCATTTGAATTTGATTACATAATGAATAATTTGACCAAGTTTAAACTGGATTTTTGAAACTAATTAATCTTGAGTTTGAATTTTTTAATTTAAGTAATTATAAAATATTGAATCAGGCTAAATGTCAACGAGTTAAGTTATATTTTACCGAGTTTATATTCGAATGTTTAAGTTAAAAACAAAACAAAAATTCATAAGTTATGATTGATATTATTATCATAATTTATCCTAATCATTTTATATTATTTATAATTATTTCAATATTAATTTCAATTGACAATTTAAAATCTTATAACAAACACGAATATGAATAGTACTATTACTATTCATTCCTTGAACTTGGGATCAAAAGCAGGAAGTTTCACATTTGGTAAAATGGACTAGGAAGCTAAACAAGAAATATCACATCAAGGGCTTGCATTTTCTTGCGATTATTGTTGCCCTAAGACCCATGGTCAAACCACGAGTGCACTAATTAGCTCAAGCTCGAAGTGACAACCACTTCCTTTTTTGATTTTACATTAGGTATCCCAGCTTAGCTGGACTAATTATAAGCCCCTAAAACCCCACCCTAAGAGTTTTAGAGGAGGTAAATCTGAAACTCCAAGATCCTTCAGGTTCTAACGTAGCTTGTACATTTCTACGCACAAGGATTCGTCATATACTTGATTCGTAAACTTACTGATTAATCACTAGCCTGCTTAGCATTAAGTTCCCAGCAACTCTCAGGTTCCCTAGTAGCTCTTACTTCTACACCGCCGCTGGAAGCGAGGCACCCGTAATTGATCCGATCAAGGAGCATGCCTAGGGAGTTAGAGGATCAACAAAAAAATTCCTCTTTCCCCTCTTTTTTAGTGACTCGAATTCAAGGCCTCCTTATAGAGGAGAGCCTTAAGTGAGGAGTTTACACCACTCAAGCCACCCCTCGTTGTCGTGACAACCACTTCCTTGATTTCACCTATGCTGAGAAGCCACCAAGAAGATGTTTTTCATACTAAGCCATAAAGATTGACTACAAACTCATTGTCAAGGAAAAAAAGGGAAAAGTGTGAATAGGTTTGATAATGGGTCGAGTTGGGTTGAGTATAAGATTGTTCAAATCCAACCTGAAGTCTATGTTCTCTTAATACTGACTTGAGTTTGGCTCAAAATTTAATCGAATATGATTCATTTGACCTAATCTTAATCAAATTTTAGATGGTTCGAATTCTAAAAATCAAACTGTTCAAATTTGTAACTAAGCAATCCGACCAATCCAATTCAATGTGCAAGACTCATCAAAGTTGCGATTATGTCGACCAATCAAAAACAATAGAGCTACAATTATTTTTTAGTTTATATTCAAGTAAACTAGCTTGTTTTGTTATGTTTAAAAAGATTATGTCTACAAGATTAGGACTTCGAGCCAATTGTAAATCTCAATTCCAAATTTAAGTCAAAGCTCAAGTTTAACAAAAATATTATGAAATATAACAGAAAAGTTACATTTTTATGTTGTAAAAGATTTAGGTTTCAAACTTCAGGTTTTCGGCCGACTGTAATTTTAAAATTAACTTCACTTTAATCTCAGTTTAAAAAAGAATATAATATCAAATTAATTGAAAATTTGATTAATTTAAATGAAACATGCGATTGGAATAAACTATAATTGCCATTACCAGTTATGAGAAGTTACATCTTATCAACATCAAATATTTTTACCAAACGACAAGTGTAAGCAAACAAACTCAGACAAATATGTGAATAAGAAGCACGAACACGAACATAGACACACAAAACGACACGGACATGGACATGGACACGAGGACACACCAACTTCTAAAATTTGGTGGACATGGACATATATATAATTTAGAATTAAGAAAAAAAATTCAGAATTCAGAATATGATATATATTGATTGATGTGTTTTAAGACTTCCAACATCTTGATAGTTCATACATATTTGATACTTTATAAGCCCCTCTTAAAAAACATGGAGTATATATTCCAGTAAGCCGTGTCCGAGCCGTCTCCAGATGTGTTCGAGCCATGTCCGAGCCGACGAAAATTAATTTTAATTCTGACACATACGGACACGTGTCCACCGCGTGTCAGATGGGTGTTCGACATGGACATGTGTCCGACACGTGGACACGACTCCCTTTTGTTGTATCTGTGCTACATAGATATATGACATGGGTTTAGAGTTTTCCCTGTAATCCCATCTGGTTATGTCGAATTTAATAATTGTTTTATTGTTGTAATCTTCCATAGAGTTTCAAAGCCTCAATCAAACGTGGGACTCCTGGTACACATGTGATTGTATCAACTCATGTTTCACAAAAGTAAGCCACAAGTGGTCCATTTGCCAGACTTGTTGGGCCAGTTTTGCTTTGTGGTTCAACCATGCCCTCGGCTATACGTCTACGTGATCGAATATGAAACCAAAAGAAACCAAACTCGTGTATCATTGCCAACATATGAACACAAATTGGGTTAGTAGTACAGAGAGTTTGGAGCTTACCCAAGGTTTTTGCTTGTATGTACTGTCAGGTTTAGTTTTAAAGCGATAAATTATAGCCATGCACATACATACATTAGCTAGATGCCTTTTCGCTTTTAAAAAACACAAGCACTTTCCATATTGAGATTCAATGGCTCCAGCAGAATTTAGTCTGTTACAGTTCTTCACCATTTTTAAAATCTTCCAACCTAAAAGTGTCAGGTGCAATCGCCATAGCTTTGCATTTTTGATGGCAAGTACTCGTGGTTTAATTCACCGAACATGGGAGGTGTAATTTCAGCATGTATATCGTGAAGGGAACCAATATGCCTTTAATCTGACCTTTTTCGCAATTTTATTCAGCCCAGGTCTGCATATACTCCAGGAGCCCCTGACAATCGTCCTAGAACTCATCCACCAAAATAATCAAGGAGTTTTGTACCGCTAAATACTACGCTAGTTAGGATGTTTTGTCTGTGTGTTTTGTTTATTTTACCCCTTGTAACAAAAAAAAGAGCATCAATCTCAAGGAACAGTTAGCTATGAGTATGAGTTGTTAGTTAAATTGTTAGAACAAGTTTCTAGATATGCAGTACATGAGATGTGTGGGTGTATATTGTACATGCTTTTATCTATAGCTGTAGAAGAGCTTGTCTTGGCGTGAGAGGAGTTGAGGTGAGTGTGCAGTATATGGGAAGTGCATGTGTGGCATTGAAGTGAGGTGAATTAATTGTTAAATGAAAGTGAGCTGCAGAGCGTATGCTTTTGGTAGAAAGCTGAATAATGTGAAAGTGGGTGAATGTGTTAGAAATACTGACAAAAGGAATTTGGGAAAGATTTTCTGTTATTGATTGAATAAAATGATTGTACAATGATCGATCCTTTATAAAAGAATTTCCTAAAAAATAGCTAATACAGCTGTGCAATATGTCACAAGATTCCTATCCACAATGCTCAGATATTTACGAATGGGCCTCATACATGCTTCGGCCCATAATTAAAAATGCAGCCCACTTAGTCAACTTGAGCTTATTCAATTGTCCCTCCCAATTCTGTCGAATTGTTTCTCCTTCCAACAAGGGTTTTTGTGGGTTTCGAGTATGGTGTTGAATGTTGGGCGACTTGTTTGCGATTTGGTGCCCAGTTTGAAATCCGATTATAAACCGCGAGAATCAGACTTTCTGTTGAGAAGTAGTGTCTATCGTAGTGATTTCGTCTTGTCCACTTGATTAAATCGAAGGGCTGGACAGATTAGGGTTAGGCCGACTTATGTAGCTCGGGCGCTGGAGGCGCCGATGGTCTCCCCCACCTGAGCAATGGGGAAAAATAAATATAGAGGCAAGGACATCACGGTGACTTATGTTGGGTTCCAAGACGGAAGCTCCCGCTGGCCTCAGATGGGGAATGTTGACAATGACGATAGGGAGTCACGAGCCATTGCGTAGATGAACAGTCAGATGGAACAAACAGTAACACTTCAACACAGAGTGAGGTACACGACGACTGAAGGGATGCCAATGATATAGGATTCAGACTTTCCTAGTGTCGACGATAGACGACTGGTGCAGCAAGGCAAGACAAGTGTCTAGGAGCAGGGAACTATGTGGGCTAACCTAGGTCTGCTCGGGACTCCTACTCAATAGAGTACTAGAATGGTGGCCCGAGAGCAGGTGATTCCTATGAATAAATCAGGTATGTATCGAAACCTTAACAAATTGATTACTGGCTTACGACCTCTTTAGCTGGGGGAAGATGAAGCATCCACAGCTGAAAAGGATATTGACTTGGGTAATGAGGATATGACAGAGACTTTGGATATGGATGAAGAAGAACTTGTGTTGAAGCTGTTTGATAAAATGTCGCAGTCTTTGTCTGACAAAATAGAGGATGAGGTGCCTGCATAGAAACTATCTGATAAAAAGTCGAAGAGAGGTTCGAATGAAATTGAAGAAGGGAAACAGAAGCCTTCCTATACTAGTTTATTTTGCAATAACATGGAACTCAGCCAAGCTATGATGCTGGAATTCATGAAAGTTGATGACGAGGTTATTATGGAGGTGGAAGACGCAATGGAGATTGAACAACATTTAGGATACTGCCTAGTTGGGTGTTTTACTGGAAAGTTTCTAGGGCTGAAGGCCCTTGAGGACCAAATGGCAAAGTGGAACATACAATATCGACTCCTCCCTCACAGTAGGGGCTGGATGATCTTTCAATTTACTTCTAATGAAGATAGAATGAGTGTTTTATCAGGAGGGTCATATGTTATGTTCGGAAAAACCTTGCTATTGAAGAAGCTCACGCAAGGTTTGCCTTCGATTACAAGGAGTTCATGGATGTACCACTATGGGTACAGCTACCTAATGTCCCATTGGAATACTGGCACAAATGGGGGCTATCCAAATTGGGTTCAAGAATTGGAAGGCCTATGCGTACAGATCAAATCACTAGGTAGAAGACTAGACTTGGTTATGCACGTTTATTAGTGGAAGTCGATGTTTCTAAAAACTCTATAACAAACTTTGAGGTGAAGCTACCTACAGGATACCAATACACTCAAATGGTTATATTTGAGACTTACCCAAACTACTGTTGTCATTGTAGGCAATTCGATCACAACCCATATAAGTGCAAAGGAAAACAGAAACAGAAACAGCAAAAGGAACCAAATGAGGTAGTTATTACTGCAACAGTGGAATAAGTGAATCTGCCTGTTGGATCCCGTTTTCGGAACCCAACTTCGGAATCATAGATCAAAAACAAAGCGGCGGAAACGAAAGAACGGAAACGAGAAGAACGGCTCAAAACATACAACGGAAACAAATCAAAGAAAACGCGTGCGGAAGCAAACAAAGGAAATCAAATCCGAAAGAACGGATCACAAACAAAAATGGGTCAAAAGCAAAACGAATGAACGGACGAAATCAAAGGCGAAAGTCGGATCAAAAAGTGAAAGAATCGAAAGCGCGTGCAATCAAACTTAAGGTCAAATTAACTATGAAAATTTCGACATCCGAAAACGTGTACTTTAAAGAAACGTCGCGTTGCAAACTACAAAGACACTTGAATTAAACCAATCCAATTCGGTATAATTTTTTTTCCTTTTTTATTTTGCTCATCTTTATTCAAAGCAATACACTTTTTCAATTGGAAAATCATCCATCCCTCAATACATTTAACTCTTCAACATC
>JANSVB020000150.1:464928-481101 GCA_025504935.2 Erythroxylum haughtii | reverse complement strand
GTTGATAGTCCATATGTTTGTCCAGGATATGTGAAAATGGAAAAGTTACCATTAACATCATCCATTTCTCTGCCATCATCATTATAAGGAACTTTTCATCCATTTCTCTGCCATCGTCATTACAAGGAACTTTTCATTCTTTTGTGTGCACATGCGGCTCAAAATAATGTGAACAAAATGTACTTGCTTCCTCAACTAAATAAGCATTACATATCGAACCTTTAATTCTAGCCTTGTTTTTGACATTTTTTTCAAGTGATGCAAATACCTACATTACTAAGAGGGTTATTACAATTCTGTGATTAAAACATACTATAACTTTTATTTAAATGCTAACTATAGTTACCTCTCAAATGGATACATCCATCGATAATGAACCGAACTAGCAAGTTTATTTTAGTATGCTAAATGTATGAATAGATGCTCTATACAATCAAAGAATGTTAGAGGGAAAATCCCTTCTAATTTGCACAAGATAACTGAATTTCCCTTTCTAATTTTCCAATTTTAGCCAACTTTATTTCAGATGATGTTAAGCTTTTGAAAAAAAAACTTAATTATGTTATAGCTTCCCAAACTTTATTCGGTAGTAACTCCCAAAATGCAATTAGAATTAACCTTTGCATAAATACATGGTAATCATGACTTTTCATCATAAATAATTTGTACTTCCTCATGTTCATAAACCTTTCCAAGTTCGAAACATAACCATCTGGAAACTTTAAATTTTCAACCATTCACTCAAAATTTCCTTTTGTATTTTGTCTAAAGTGTAACATATTTTTAGATAATTACCGTTGCGAAGATCTTTATATAACTCATTCCTTCTACAAAAAAAAAAACGAAACAACTCATGATTTTGCATTGTCCTTTGTCCTCCCTTCAATGTTCATATGCTGTAGAACAAATTGTCAAAAATATTTTTTCAATATACATCAAATCTAGATTAATATGTATCAAATAAGTTTTTTAATATGCCAAATACCAAAAGATACTTTGTTTTCTCTGACCAAAGTTTTTACTAATGCTTCTATTAACTTTTTTAGCTTTAAGTTTTATAACATTCAACAACCCTAATTCAGCAATCTCCTGCAATATCTCTTCACCATCTTTGTGAGGGGGATAAGGTGTTTATACCATCCCATTATTAATGAATTTTTGTTTATAGAGACTAAATAGATGATGTGGAGGAAGAAATTTCCTACGGTTATTAAACCAAGATGTTTTAGCCCCGTTAAGAAGATAAAAGGCATTAGAATCATTACCACAATAAGGACAAGCTGATTTCCATGCTTTGCTCTAGCTAGACAACATAGCATAAATAGGGAAATCACCAATATTCAAAATTGAAGTTGCTCTTAAAAAACATTGTTTAAGAGACATATCATATGTCTCCATACCAAATTACCAAAGATGATGCAATTTAGATACCAATTGTAAGAATACATCAATTTTGTGCTTTAGATTTATAGGCCCTGGCACAATCACTATCATGAACATTTATGCCTCATTTATACACATCTACAAAGAAAAATTATAAGGAGTAATTATGATTAGCCATGATGACTATTGATGTAACCAAAAACTTAGAATCCATCTATCAAAAATCCTAACCTAACATTTCAACTTTCAACTGCAAACCTATAATGGATGTTATTGAAATGTTTTCATCTAAGTGTATCCAATGGGTGGCTCATTATTCCATCTTTCTGTTCATGTTACCATCTCAGGTGAGATGTAGTATCATTAGAGGCCTATAGCCTTTGAAGTCTCAGAGTTAATGGGAAGTTCGCTTTTAAGGTACTAATTTCTGTTTCATAGTACGCTTTCTAGGTTTGAACCTAGATTGACCACAAAATTTGCACTATTGTAATTCCACATCATCTCCCCAAAACAACGTACATCCTAATTTGACATAATCAATTTTTTCAATTGGCAAACTAAAACCCCTAATAAGTTTCTTCATATTGTCAAAATTATCAACCATTGTATGATTAAGAGGCAATGATTCATTATACCAAATAAGAATTTTATCAAAACTTTGATCAAAAAGATGCCCTTCAGAATTTATGTTCAATATTCGAGCAATTGAAGATAATTGAGTCATGGTCTCACAATTTGGCCATAATTCTTGGTTAACTAATTTTAGTAAGTCAAAAAAACTTTTTGTATGTAGGTTTAGTTCTTTTTTAAGATTTTCTATATTTTCCTGAAAGGTATAACCGGTTGTATCATAAACCAATTGGATGTAAGGATTTTCAGTTGCACTCTCATTATTTGTTATAAATCAAGTCACCCATTTAAACCTATCCACATATATTGACAAGTTTACCTCATTATCCCTTGAGGTGTTACAAATTAATGGCTCCCCTTGTTATGCCCATTAAAAATAGTTTGAAACAAACCCTTTTCTTAACAAATGAAGATTCACTTCATCAATAGGAAGAAAATGAATATGTTTGCACTTTTTACAAGGACGTTTGATCTTTAGACCATCCATATATATAGGTTGACAACATGCATAGTCAATAAAAGCTTGAACTCCTTTAACAAACTTAGGATTAATGAAACCGTCAAGTGTTAATCATCTATATATCCAAGATCTATCAACATTACTCATTTCTCTAAAATTGTTATTTAAAAAATTGATTTCATAGTTAGATATAATAATCGTTATGGTAGTATCCATAATAATCTTACAGAACATTTAATCTTTACGTTACACATCATTAAATCCTTCATTTTCCCTAATTATTTATAGGTCTGTGACCATTTCCCATCTAAAATGAAACCAACCAATCCCACCATATGATTTCACAATTACAAAACTCAATGACAACCAATTCCACTTTAGTGATTAGACAATCATCACATTTTAAGTCATAATAAGCTTACAACTTCATAAAAGAATTATAAAGAAAGATAAGAATTTGATCTTTATTATCCTTAATATATGTTAATACCCTATAAGAAATCTACAAAAGAATTGTACTTGGCTTATCGATATATTAACTTAACTGATGGAAAATATATGTGAGTATAAGTCAAATAAAGCGATTTGCCATCCAATATTCTGTAAGAAGTGACATTAAGAAATGAAAAACTGCACTTACAGATTATTTTATTAACTTTTTATTAAAATTAAAAGAATGGAAATTGGTTTACAATTAAAAAAATTAATTTTCTTAAAAAATTCAAAAGCACATTTTTTGCTTACATATATTAATTCCAACACTAGACAAGTAATCTCCAAGCTAAGAAAAAATTTTAATAGCCTCAAATATTTAATGTTCAAAGCTGTACAAAGAAAAGTCTTTGATAACATCAACTTTCTCAAAACTATCACTAGCTAAAGAGAATGTGATCCATATAAATCAAAAAATGACTAAGCTGCCATTTGAGGATTAAATAAATAACTGTGAATTAGAAGAGGCCAATGTGAATTGTTGAGAAAAAATAGAATTTGATAGCTTTGCGTACTAAGTTTGAATTAATCACCTACATGTTCATTTCCAATGGATGATTTTAAACAAGCACTATGGTACGTGACATTGTTAGAGCAGATAAATCAAGAAAAGAAGTTCTCACTCATCCAATGCTCGTGGAAGTTCTCACTGATAAGCCTCATGGGAGTTGCATCATGAGTTTCCAAGCTATATATCATCTTAGGGATTTATTATACAAAGAATAATCATGTTAATTACATGAATATCTTATGTTAATACTAAGTTTGAATTAATCACATTAAATTTCAAGTCTTTATGTTTCAATTTAAAAAATTCTAAAACAAAAATACTTAAACTATTAAACCCCAACCTAAAAGCTCTTTAATCATTATTAAAGGTTAAATTGTAAGGAACAACACAAAACTGATCACATTGTAGACATTACTTAGTTGAATGACTTACCTTGATAGATGGACATTTGTAAACTACAAAGAAAATGAATGAGGTTAGATAATTATCGAAGCTCTTCAACATAGAACACAGCCCGTAAGAAAGACAATAAACAATTAGCTAGTTTTCGATAAGTTTTGAATTGAGCATAGGTACAAATATGCATCAGTTTTAAGTTGTGTATTGCACTTTTTCCGTCTATTAATATTTTCATATCCTATAACTTATAATATTGGTTAAGCCATTGAAGCCTTAATCTCTCCTTAAAAAAGGACGATTAACCTCAATTTGATCATAACCATTTTTTACAATATCAAATATAGACAAAGACAACATATAAAATTTTTCAAGATCATAATCATTAGTATGCAAACAAAATAATTATACAATACCATTATAATGGAAAAATACAACAATTAACTTTATTTGGTTTTTTTTGCATAGCCATTTTTTCATACATATTAAATGTTTATTTTTTAAACCAGACATGGAATCAGTTTCATGCATATCAAGAGTTTATTTTTTAGGTCAAAATAATTTTAGTGATAGGTATAGAATTAGTTCTACTTAAGGAATTACATTAAAGAATGCCTAGATTATTTTTATAAAGGCCAAGCAATTATATGATGAGACTATGTCTGAATCTTCACATGATAATATTGCATTTAAAAATGTTTTAAAAAAATATGTGCCCCTTTATCATTCTCTAAGTCCCAAGCAAAAGGAAATTCATGTATGGATCACATTCTAAACCTAGAAGGTATAATAATCAAGGCAAAAATAGGCATAATTTTTATGCAGGGTCATCTCAAAAGAACTTACAACCTCCTTCTCATTTATTTAGGCCTCTTTCTCATTAAAATGTTATGAAACAAACTCACAATCATTATAGGTCTCTTTATAAGCATAAAGGCATAATACTAGTCCCATTTAATATCAATCCTTATGAGAAACAAAAAAAAAACATCACATTTTCTATAAATCACCATAGGTCATATTTTCATGAAAAGAGTATAACATATACTAATCATTTATTAGGCTTTACTATCACACAGAGAAAACTCCCATTTAATATGGACCTTAAAAGGAACAAAGAAGCATGAAATTTTCTCTAAATCACTATAGGTAGGATTCTCTTGCTCTTGGGTAGGATTCTCTTGATTCCCTTGATTCTTGACCAATTGAAGAGATCTTTAGCTCAAAGGGAAGCTCTTCTATTCCTCTTCCTTTTTCTTTTCTTGAACAACTCCAAAATCTCTCTTGAAGGTTAGCACAATTGAAACCCTAGCTTGTTTTCTCTTCTTTCTCTCATTCTCTTCTTCTCTTTGTATTTCTGTCTCTTTTTCATGAAATTCTCTCTTTTCTCTCTTAAATTTTCATTCTTCTATTCTGCTCATCTTTCCATTCACGTTTTTCTTCTTCATTTATAAGCAAGACAACACTTCTTCTTCCAATTATGCCTTTAATGACTGAGAAATGTCCCATTTGCCCTTCCATTTATGCCTTATGTCTTTTATACTTAAGTGTCTTGCCAAAAGCACCCTTGAATTTTTTGACATAAATATTTCTTCTAGAAAAGTGTTCTCCCTTGTCTTAAGTTTCCAATGACATCAAAATAAATCCATTTGGTTCAATGATTCGAAAGATACACTTCAAACATTTTTGGACTGCTCTTGTCCAAATCAGTATACTATGCACAAATTCTATCTGAATTTAAACACTTTAGAAACTGAATTAGATTTCAACTTCTTCATACCATTTGTAGCTCCATGTCTCTAGTTTATCTTTAAACAAGAATCATCTTATTCGGAGCTTTACTAATCCAGAAATCATCAAAATACTGATCCAAAAATCATCAAAATACTGAAGCATGTTTAGTAAAATATCCAATTCCTACTCTTCCAATCGATACCCTTATTTGATTTAATACATATTTTCACATCAATACCAAAATCTATAACCTTTCATGGAGATGTAAAAATAAAATTGTTAGGAATCTAAGGGTTTAAGAATTACTTCATTTGGAGGTCGGATATCAAAATTGGGACCGAAAGAGTCAAACAAGATTTAGTCCTCAATCATATTGAACTTATCTCAGGACAAATAGCATAACTCTTACTAGATATGTTGCATTAAGATCTTCTTAGGATGATTTCAAGGATAACTTCGAGATCTAAAACTTTGAAGAAGACCTTGAGGTTGGATTTTATGATCTGAATGATCAAAATGGACCAGATAATAGGATTAGATGAGGCCAAAGGAAAAAGCAGAAGATTGGAAAAAGGCAAAAGAAGTAGGAAAATTACTATAACTTTTCCTACAGATATCAGATTAAGATGTTCTTCATTTGGTTTGCAAGAAGTCTTCAAGATCTACAACTTTCATGAAGATCTCAAAGACAGATTCTATCGTCTAAAGGGCCAAAAATAAACTAGAAGATAACAAAAGGCAGAAGAAGCAAAAGACAGAAGAAGTAAAACACAGAAAATAGCAAAACACAGAAGAAGCAAAAAGATTGAAGATAGCAAAACACAGAAGAAGATGACATCATCACAGAAGAAACACAGAAGAAGATGACGTCATTACAGAAGAAACGCTGAAGAAGATGACGTCATCACAGAAGAAGCAAAACATAGAAAAAAAGAAAAGATAGAAGAAGTGGGAAAATTGTTGTAACTTTCCCTACAGATATCGGATTTAGGTGTTCTTTATATGGTTCGAAAAAGGACTTCAGGATCTACAACTTTCATGAAGGCTTGAAGATAAATTCTATCTTTTGAAGGGTCTAAAATGGAACAAAAGATAGGTACAAAGCAGACTAATGAAAAAGATAGAAGAATTGGAAAAAGACAGAAGAAGTGAAAAAATTGCTATAACTTTCCCTACAGATATTGGATTAAGGTATTCTTTATATGGTTTGAAAGAGGACTTCAAGATCTAAAACTTTTATGAAGACCTCGAAGATAGATTCTATCTTTTGAAGGGTCTAAAATGGAACATAATATAGGCTAGGCAAAAAACAGAAAAAGCAAAACATAGAAGAAGATGACGTCATCACATAAGAAACAAAAAGGTAGAAGAAACAAAACACAGAAGAAGATGACATCATCACAGAAGAAGTAAAATACAGAAGAAGCAAAACATAGAAAAGATGACATCATCACAGAAGAAACAAAGAAGAAGATGACATCATCACAGACGAAGCAAAAGGTAGAAGAAGCAAAACACAGAAGAAGCAAAACACAAAAGAAGATGACATCTTCATAGAAGAAGCACAGACGAAGATGACGTCATCACAGAAGAAGCAAAAGGTAGAAGAAGAAAAACAAAGAAGAAGCAAAACATAGAAGATACAAAACATAGCAGAAGCGAAAAGACAGAATATACAACTTCCTTTACAAGGACTATAACTTTCAACCTAGAAGTCCAAAAATTCCATAGTATATATTGTTGGAAATATAAAAGAAAGATCTACAACCTTCCAGAAGATAACTTCTCTAATCTAGCTTAGATCGATCTGGAATTTCCTTCGAATTTAGAATATGAACTTTACATTTATCCACCAATGTACTACACTCAATTATCAACGTCATGACAAAATTTGAGATTCTCAAAGAAAGAATTTAAATTTGATGTCTTCCTAAAAATGTAGCCATGTGTTTCTAGTTTAATCCAAATTAAAAATCATCTCGTCTGGATAACTAGAGAAAATGTTGTGGCTAAAAGACTGAAGCATACTCCATAAATATTTTCCAGATCAACCATCCATTTTGTTTTCTTTCCTTAACACAAATCATGCTAAGATCACCTTTTCTACTTTATTTACTCCTCATTCTCAACTTCATTTGAAATCAATATCATCTATAAAGAAATTATAATCCATGATTAATCATGAATACCAATAACAGAATATACGCATATATACATATTCTTCATCAACTTTCTAGGCAAATGTAACTTCCTTTTAGCTTTCATTTTACTTCTAACTTTCACCTTAATTCTTCTCACTTCAAAATCTTTTATCCACCAGAAACACCAAAGAAAAACTTGGACATGTCCATATTTCTCATTCGCTACTTTACCCTTGCCTATCATTTCTTGGTTCAAGAATTTTCATTCAGTTGCTCTTTACTCATGACTACTTGCCAAAATTTCTCTTTCAAATAGTTCTAACTTCTATGAAACATTTGTGGTCCAACAATATTCTTATCAACACATGGACTAATCATACTTCACAGATGTGGCCTTCTTACCTGTAAACTTAACTCGATTTGAAACAAAAATGAAATTTGACTCTCCTTGACCTAACTAACTAGATCCAAATTAGGTTATAATTTAATTTTTTAAAGGAAAACTCCCAAAATAGATTCTAAGCGGCTAGTGTTACGTTTAAGATGGGAGAATGTTGGAGGATTTAAATTTTCTAGCATATACATAGTTTGAAGCCTAATCAAGTTTGAAATATTTAGCCCAAGTTTGAGATCAATTTTAAGTCTAATCCCAAAATTCATTGGGCATAAACATAAAACTAATTAGGCTAACCTAAGCATAAAAATTCATGGATTCAACGCCCTGTCGAATTAGTCTAAAGGTAGGCATTCACCTGGTCCTCGAATTATCACAAAGTCGTATCTTTCTCCTATATAGATTCTGCGACTGGTTTACCTTTCCACTGAATTAAGAACTTGGTCTGTCAGTTCTTCTTATGTTGAACCATTATTTGATGATCTAGGATCTTCTCCGCTTAATACTCAAATTGTTTCCTCACAACCGGTAGATTTCACTTGACCTGACTCTTATTCAGTTCTGATGTATCCTCATAATAAGGCTTAAGAAGACTAACATGAAATGTAGGGTGTAACTTTGATAGCTCAGGCAATTTCAATCTGTAAGCCATATTCCCCACTTTGTGTAGCACTTCAAACGGTCCTTTGTACTTCAGCACCAAACCCCTATGAACTTGCTTACTTAAGTTCTTCTTCCAAATCTGTGGGGTTAGTTTCAACAAAATTTTATCTCCCATGTCAAATTCTAACGATCTCCTTCGAAGATCTGCTTGCTTCTTCATCTGTTAAGAAGTTTTTTGAAGACTGTCCCTCACCTCTTCCAACAATTCTTGCTTCTCCATCTCAAACTTATGCACCGCAGGACATTTGCCACTTGTCCTTTGTTGAGCAATCTCTAGTTGTGTGAGAGGTTATAGTCCCATTATAATCTTAAAGGGACTTTTCTCCGTAGCCGAAGATCTATGCAAGTTATAGCAAAACTACGTGGTATTAAATAAACTCAGCCAGTTATGTTGATTTGCACTTACATAATGTTGTAGGTACTCTCTAACAAACTGTTGATTCTTTCTATTAACCCATTTGCTTGTGGGTGAATTGTCGTTGAAAGCTTCAAATTGTAACCCATCATATTCAAAAGGGATGTCGAAAATCGACTTTCAAATCTGGCGTCTTGGTCGCTCACAATATCTATTGGAACTCCAAAATACTTGATTATGTTCTTGTAGAATAACTCGATCGCAACATTTGAGAGACAATTTACAAGAGTTGGCACAAAGACTACATACTTGGAGAATTTGTCAACCACCACTATGATTGATGCCATGTTGTCCATCTTCGAAAACCCACTAATAAAATCCATTGAAACTAGCATCCACAGTCTCTTAGGGATAGATAAAGGTTGTAGAAAACTGGCTTCCTTCTTTCTCTCTGGTTTATGCAACTGACAAACGAGGCACGTCTTGATGTAACATTCCACATCATTCTCCATCTTCAACCAAAAATAGGAATGAGATAGGAGCGCTAGCATCCGTTGGACTCCTGGGTGACTAGCCTACTGTGAGTTATAGATCTTCTTCAACAACTGTTTCTGCAATCCACCAAAGCTCGACACATATACTTGACTACTTTTAGTCATCAAAAGCCCATCATCATTGAGCCAAAACCTATGTGCAACACCTTCTTTGACTTGAGAAATCAACTTACAGTACATGGTGTCTAATGGAGCTGCTACCTTAATTTCCTCCAACAAATTGGACTCTACACTTGTGATCAAATAAAGGGCTGCAAATACCTCCTTCCTACTTAAGGCATCGACCACATTATTGTGCCTCCCCAGTTTATGCTCCAACACAAAGTCATACCTAGCAAGAAACTCCTACCATCGAGCTTGTTTTGTGGACAACTTCTTTTGTGTCCTGAAAAAAGTGTTAGCAACATTATCCGTTCGAACAGTGAACCTAGCTCCTAAAAAATATACTCGCAATGTCTCAAGGCAATACACCACCACAAACATCTCCTTCTTATGTGTCGAGTAATGTTGCTCCGCATCATTGAGCTTTTGTCTCTCAAATGCTAATGGATGACCCTCCTATACAAGGATTCCACCAATGGCTTTGTTTAAAGCATTCGTATATACCTCAAATGGAAAATCAAATGCGAGCAGCTTCATCACAAGTTCATTTGAGATAGCGGCTTTAAGTTTTTTGAATGCCTCCTTACATACACTCCACAAACACCACTCTTGCTTCTTTTTCAGTAAGTCTGTCAATGGTGCCGCTTTCTTAGAGTATCCCACAATGAATCACTTACAGTAGTTCGCTAGGTCGAGAAAACTCCGTAATTCTCATACTATCGTGGGAGCCTACCACTCAATTATCACTTTTACCTTTCTCACATCCATCCTAACCTGACCTTTGCTCACCACGTGACCCAAGAATCTGATTTCTATCTAGGCAAAATCACACTTCTCCATTTTCACGTAGAGCTTGTGCTACCTTAGTCTTTCAAACACCCACCTCAAGTGTTCCATATGTTCTACTATGTTAGTGTTATACACCACGATGTCATCTAAGTAGTCTATAACAAACTCATCCAAGAAGTCGTACAACACATCATTCATAAGGTTGCAAAATGTAGCATGGGCGTTAGTAAATCCAAACGACATAATTAAAAATTTGTAAAACGACATAACTAAAAATTCGTAGGATCCATATCGAGTTACACATGTTGTCTTTTGCTCATAACCCTCAACTATCCACACTTGCCAATACCCATTCCTAAGGTCTAACTTAGTGCACACCTCAGCCCTTGACAACCTATCCATGAAATCTTGAACCAAAGGTACTAGATACTTATTTTTTATTGTTAACTTGTTCAATGCTTGATAGTCTACACACATTCGAAGTGTACCTTCTTGCTTCTTCTGAAATAATATTGGGGCGTTGTATGGTTAGATGAACCCTACTTTTAATAACTCACCAAGTTGTTTCTAAAGTTCTGTCAATTCTATCAGGGACATCCTATATGGGGCACGTGCAGGTGGGATCTCTCTAAGAACTAACTCGATCATGTGATCTATCTCACGACGAGGGGGAAGATTTTTTGTCAAATCTTTCGGCATCAGCCCGCAAAACTCCCTCAACAAACTTACAACTAAATCAGGGACTTCCACCATATGGTCTTCGTTAATTTCCCACATAGTAGCGAGATAAGTCTCCATGCCTTTCGTAAACCTTTTCTCGATGCTCATAGCCGAAACATGTCTTAATAAAGTTGTAGCATCTGTCGTTCCACCACCGAACCTACAATAATTCACGTAAGAGGAATTTTGATCATTCATTAACATCATATCTCCCAAACTCGGATATAGTACCACCTTTACTGCTTTGAGAAAATCGACCCCCAATAACACCTTGAAATCCTCCAATGATATGATAATGAAGTTCATCTTGGCACGCCAACTTCTAGTGCTGACTAAAACATTATAAGCAATTCTGCAATTGCTTGTACCTTCCCTACAGGGGTTTTATTCTTCATTGGGGCCTTGGACACCCTTATTCCTAACTTCCAAACCATCTCTTTTGTTAGAAAACTATGAGTTGCACCTGTATCTACCATCGTGTTCACGTCTTTTTCCCAAACCTGTACACCCACGTACATTAGTTTATCAAAGTGAACCAACTCGCTACTAACCACATTAAGCAAGGTAATCGGATTTAGCGCCGCATCTTCTGAAGATTCATCATATTCTTCATCAATTAGGGCATTCAACTTCTCTTTTCTCGGGCATTCTCTAGTAAAGTGTGGACCGCTGCATAAGTAATAAGCAACCTTGCCCTTCTTTGAGGACATCCCTTCATTCTTAGAGCCATCATTTTGCTTGCCCTTGCCCTTGAAATCCCTCTTCTTAGAGTCTTTCTTCTTCTTCCCCTCTGTCTTCTCCTGTTGGGTGTGGCCTTTGTCCTTGAAAGAATTTGAGGAGCTCAACTTAGATTCTTTCTCCATTCAAAAATCCACCAAGGCATAAGCAGCCACGATTATACCAACTACGTCCTTCATATTTTGCCTCTGTAACTCCATTTGAGTCCATGGTTATAACCTGGACAGAAAATTGAAGAGTTTGTCCTTGTCTGACATATTCTTAATATCCAATATTAGAGAACTAAATGATTTGACATAGTCTCTTACTGATCCATCCTACTTCAGCTTCTTTAAGGCATTTCTCGCAAGCCAAGAAGTATTTATGCATGGGAAGGAGTTGATCTTTGAGCTCCTTCTTCATCTACACCCACATTTTCACAGGAGTTCTACCTGCACTGATATAGGTAGAGGTCCTCATCCTCTACTAAAGCTTGATATCCCCATCCAGGTACATGGTCGTCACATTGACCCTCTTAGTATCGAATATCCTAGCAGTCGCAAAGTACTGCTCCATATCCCACAAGAAATTCTCTAATACCTATGCCTTCGAACACCCTGGTTTCATGTACCTTCATAGAGGAAAGTTTTGGTGTGGGGCTTTCAACCTGATCGACATCTAACATTGCAATGACACACCTCAGCATAGTGATCTCAAACTGGTCCTCCTTTTGTGCCTTCAACATATACGCTATCTGTTGTTGCAACTGTTGGATTCGCATCTCCAACATCTCGAATCGAGTATTATGAGATGTGACATCTTCCTCCCTTTGAGGAATTGGCTCAATGAGTGCCTTCACCCTAGACACTGGTTCTATCAAGTTGCTTACTGCCATCTCGAAATTTGGCTCTAATACCAGTTGATACAAAGGTCACCTTGGGACTCGAACTTTCACTGAAGTTGATCACCAACACCCTTCATACATCATCACTTAGGTCTGCTTAAGCAAGACTTTAGCCTTCAACCACTCTCGAAGTGTTTACCTCGCACACTTGAAAAAACAATGCTACGAAAGTAATAAGAAAAAAAGGCAACAAGGAAACAAGAGAGATACGGTAAAACTAACCTTTATATACTTTCCTTAAAATGAATATAAGGAATGCTCTCTCTGACTGAATCTTGCTAACCTTCCTCCTAAGGTGGATCGTTAAGGTCACTAAGAAGTGCTTCAAAGTTTAAGGGTCTAACACTAGGAGATCTAAAGAGAAAATTCACTACTTTCCTCTTTAAATCCTCTTTTACCATGATGACTATTATTTTTCAAATCAAACTAGTAAGAATAAATGTTTAAGATTTAAAAGTTTAATTAGTATTAGATCATCATAAAAATTGTATCTACTGAATAAGATATAAAAACTATAAAATAAATTTTGTTTTTATGAAATGCTAAAACTTATGTTGAATCGAAATGCATTTCCTAGCCTTTAGAATTTAGAAGTTCCTGATTACTATGAAATCGAATAAATTATTATCTTCTTTTTTGTGGTGATGAAATTTAGAAGAATTTAATTTCAACTATAAGCAAAGAAAAAGACATAATAGAATTAGAGAACGGATTTGTGCCTAAGTCTCGAGTCGCGAAACAAAATGACTTCATTTTAACATTTTTAATTAAAAATAGTTCTGATTGGGTCGAGTTGGACATAGACTTGAGCTTAGACTCAGGCCTAGACCCCCCAGCAGCAGTCACCTATATTTGGCTATTAAAGTTGATGTTTGGCAACGAACAAAGTTAATGTTTGGTTATAAAAAATTTGTAGCTATATGTGTAAAAAAACATCACCTATAGTTTTTAGCTATGTTTTTGTTTCGTCACCTAAAACGTGGCCGAATTCCTATAACGTAGATAAAAATTTTGACTAAGTTTTCATAATCATAGCCAAAAATTTTTGGCTATATATTTAGCTATGAGAAAACAAACATAGCTGAAACTTATACGTGACGTTTTCAAAAATCGTCGCCAATAATTTTTGGCTATGTTTTTCTTTATACCTAAATATGTAACTAAAAACTTTTGGCTACTATTTTAAACACATCGCCAAACCATTTTAGCCTCGTTTATAGTGTTTTTAGCTACATTTCTAAAATTGTAGCCAAATAGTTTTTTAAACCAAATATTATACAATGTTGCGAAAAATTATTTGTTCCTTCTCACTTTGTTTTTTGAAAGAAAAATACAAGACACAACAAATAATGTAGTGTTTATTGATATAATTATAACTTGTAAATAAAGACTTTACATATTCATTTTGGACAACTACAAATGATTTTGACCCTTGATTATGAGGTGCTTTTATTTTTGCTCTACTAACCTTTACCTTCTCACAATTATCGTAAATAAAGAAAAAAATATTAGGTAGTTGTTAAATCATACAACAAGATTAATGGAAGCAAATATGAAGGCAGAGAAGACAAGCCTGAACTTTTGTGTCAGCCTTAAAATCACACAAAATATTCCAATAGGACATTCGTTCATGAACATGTCACACTATATGAAAATTGCAAATTACTAACGAAAAATTACCTATAGAAAAAATTTCATAGTAAATTAGTGACAGAAATTGCTTTCCGTAGGTAAATTTGTCGAGAAAAAGGTAATTTGTGACAAAAAATCTGTTGCTAAAGGAGGAGACCAAACTTTGCTGATGAAATTTAACAAGAGAATAGTAAAAGTCATCATAAAATAGGCGTCAATGCTTCTCGAAAAAATTACGTACGAAATTTACCAACTTACGAAAATATGTTTCTGTAGGGAATTTCCCAACAAAAATATAGTTTCAAAGGTAAATTACTATAAGGGGATGTTTTTGTAGGGAATTTACCTATGGATACATCATTCCATATCTAATTTACCTACGGAAACACCATTCCATAGGAAATTCCCTATGGAATCATTTTTTGTTGGTTATTTACCTATGAAAATATCACTATGTAGGTAAATTCAAACGATATTAGGATTATGGTTTTAATTAGAAAGAAAACGATGTCATTTGTTCAACCACAAATGACATCATTTCCTTATTTGTTTAAACGAACATCAACAACCTTTCCCCCTCACTGTCGAGCGTCTCTGAAACTTTTCATTTTTTCCTCTTTCCTCGCTATCGTGGTCTTCAGTTCCATACACCATCGTCGTCTTGATCTTTGGTTAATCGTCTATATTGGTTAGTTATTCCTCCTTTGCACTTGGTTTTTTATTTATTTTTCTTCTTGTTGTTAGGGAAGCTTTTGTTTAGGTCAGTTTTGGTTAATGTGGTTTGTGTTGTCTACATCTATTTTAGCTGTTAATGGTTCATTGTGTGTCTAAGTGTGTTCCTACTAGTGAAGAATGCCACGTACCAGTGTTTTTGTTAATAGTTAGGGATGCATTTCTTATGCCTATAAAGTGTTCGATGAAAGTTCTAAAGGGATGAATTTTGTCATTGCATGAATTTTTGTTTTTTATTCTCTCATTGTATTAATTGTAAGATAAATTGCATGAATTTGTGTTTGTTATTTTCGCATTGCACTAATTGTAAGAGAAATTGCATTAATTTGTGTTTGTTATTTTCTCTTTTCATCCATGAATTTGATGTTGTTTAATTTGTTTCCTTATTATTTGGACTTTTAAAACTAAAGTAAGGTTCTTTTAATTGTAGTTAAAGCTATTAGTTTTTCAATAAAAGACAAACTCTTTTAATGTCAAAAGTTGAATTGAATTGGCTTCACAAAAAGATTGAATTATAGTTTATGATTTTATTGTGATTAAAAATTGAATTGACTTCCATTTGCTGAGCCTACTTTAATAAAATTATGCCTAAATTGTGGAGGATGTATATTTTATAACAATGTTGTCAAATATCCTAGAGGGGAATACACAATTCAACCCCCCTTCTCGTGCATTCGTATATCGTGTTCTAAGCTTTGTAATAACGTGTGATGCACTTCAATTGGTATCAGAGCCTGGTATCCAAGGATCATTGTAGCAAAGTGTGGATCAAAGATAATGGCGGAAACACATATATACATCGCAGAAGGTGCCTCAGTCACTAGACCTCCAGCATTCAACGGAGAAGACTATCATTACTGGAAA
>JANSVB020000150.1:454533-464755 GCA_025504935.2 Erythroxylum haughtii | reverse complement strand
CAAGAAGTGCAATTTATACAACAAGATTAACTTAAGTGTCTTGTTTTTGGAATAAAAGAAAATTCATAAGCAACAAGAATTGTTGAGTAAGCAAAACCACTAAAGCGGGCAATCAAAAAAGAATTAAGTAATAAAAACTACAACCATAAACTAGTTTATCATACATCTTATTTAGTCCTTATAATAATCAAACAAACAAACACATCTTCCAACAAAGAAAATTCCAAAGAACAAATTTAAAACCTAAACATAAAAGGAAACAACATGAATGTATCAATTTCTTAATGAAGGCATAAAATTTTATCATACATGTTTTTCATAAGGTCTATCATCCTTTAGTTCGTATCACTCTTCACTATTGGTTTAGTCTTCATAAACCTATTTAGTGTTATAAATACAAGATTAATTGACTTGTTATCTTTTATAAATGTATCCCCATTCTTGAATCTATCATAGAAAAATTTATTATCATATTGTCGTACCTTTTCCAATAAAACATGATTAACATGTATTGCTAATACAATACAAAGTACCTTATATTTATATTACTAAATAGAAAAAGAAACTAGCATCTATTTGTTTAACTTAATCTCCATAAGATTATTTAACCATTGAAGTATGTTGAATACAAATGCTTCAAAAAGAAAAACTCAAATTTTCTATAAAATAACAATACGCATGTTAGTAATGCTTCGTCCATCAATAATTATACTATATACCTTATTTTAAATTTTACATATAGTATAATATATGTATCTTTTCATTACTCTATCTCATCCTTATTGATTTGAGTATGCTTATAGTTACAAATTTCTCACCATCAATATTGTCATCATTAGATCAGAGTTATTAATTTTCTCTTGTAGTGTTGGATTATGCTTATCTTATATCTTCACTTTAAGAACATGAGGATTTTGTACCTTTCGTAACTAGACATTTTGATTATATCATCATTCTAAGAGGTCTCTCACATCATTATACATTGCCTTCATCTTCTTAAATTATTATTTCATTTTTGAAGAAAATCACATTTTTCCTTCTCTTCCTTAGATGTTAAACCATCTTTAGAAGGCAAACTTATAAACTTCTTAAAGAAACACTAATTTATACACATTTTTCTCATCTTAGTTTACTTTATTGTTTCCTTTATATATATATAACTAATACAATATAAAAAAATAAATAATAACATGATTGAAACAATTTTGATAACATCCTCGAAATAAGAAGACCTAACTAAGAATAGAAAAAAAGAGGGACTTAAAAATGAATAGTAGTAATTGAGACTAACCTTTTAAATATAAAGAAAGAAGAACCAAACATACAAAGGTTATAACTCTATAAAGTAAAATCTTATAAGTTTTAGGTTTGTTTAGTAAAGTGTAAAGGATAAGAACCATCTATTAATTTGGATTAAACTAAATAAATATCATAAATCTCTACATCTTGTTGATGAAGTTTGTTCCCCTTTATATATGATTACATATGATTCATACTTAAGTTGAAAAACTAACAGTTATTACTATTTTAAGTAGGAACTCTAGAATACTAATACTACTTTAATTGGAACCTTATTATACTACTTTGATCAAAACTCTAGGTGGTCATTAAGGACACTCCCCTATCTGAAAATGACTAGGCAACTTACCTAGCACCCTACGGTGACCTTCCAGTCAATATTCAATCCAATTGGAAAGTTTCCATGGAGCTAAGCTTATTTCATTTTTAATTAAAAAGCTTTAATGCATCATAAAAAGATATAAGTAGTGGAGTTTTTTGAATCATTCTTATTAAAATTTCAGTAGCAAAACAGTTGTATTTTGACCTTCACAAAAATTTCAGATATCTATAAAAGTTCAAAAACACTTCTACAATCATCTCAAAATCCCCACTACGAATTTTGGATTTTAAGTCCATTCACAAGCAATTTCAACAATCACTTCAATAATCTTAAAAATAAACTTAGACTTGTTTATGCATTTAACTTTAAAACATTCATATAGATGCGTTCTTTACACAAAATAGTCCAAAACATATTCATGAAAATGCAAATGTTTCTAAAAACATTTACAAGGCAAAAATGACTACACAAAAGCACGTGACAAAGTTAACTAGTCGTGAGGTGGAGTCCATACTACTGAAGTCCTTAAGTGTGCACTTGGGAGGTTTCATTTAAAAATAGAAAAGAGAGTGTGAGCTAAACGAGCTCAATGAGTACTAGAAGTTATATTCAAATCATATTTAACTATTTAAACCTCCCTAAAACAAATTCATCTAAATTCGTATAATTTAATATTTAATATGAAACATACATACTTCTAGAAATCAAGTTTCTTAAATCTCTTTTCAAATAAATAGTGGCAACATTAAATATGTCATGATTTTCTCACACGACATAGCCTGCCACTAACTTCTTTGCTATATGGTATACCCTCAAGTATAAATCCACGGAGCTAGTTCTGCATTGCTTACCCATGACTGGTTATCCACTAGTTATGGAGCTTTTTTCTATGTTGCTTACCCATACTAGGATAACCGCTATACATTGGTAGTTACGTAACTAGTTCTGCATTACTTACTCGTACTAGGTTAACCGTTATACATCGGTATAATATCATGTATAAAACTTATTAGTATACCATAGGCCAAAAACCATTTCCTTTTTATCAACCAATAAAATCATCTCAATGTAAACTCAAATCATATAAGGTTTAACTTTCAAACTTCATTTCATAAATTGCTAAAATATTCTAGCAATATTCACATAAAACTTATAATCGATATTCACTTCATGATAGAATATAAATCATTTTCATAAAGTCAATTTAAAGAGCACTCACCATTAAGCAACTTTATCGCCAAGCACACTCATGCTTTCTGTGCCTTTCCTTTACCTACATAAGCATATTTCACTTAGGCATTTATTTCCAAATTTGGAAATAAGACATTAACACTATAAATTTGGATTAATCAAATTTGAGATTAGTATTTAATCGCGTAATACGCACGCTAATTGTATTTCTATTTACTACCGTAAGCGAACTTATTGTTCTATGTTTCATATTCTAACTTTAAAAGTCACTTAAAACCATAATTTACCCATTCTAACTTATCAATTTATTCAAAAAACTATCTCACTCAATTTAATTCATGATATCATGATCATGCATGATGAGTCATGGTTATGACCTATGTCTAAATTCCATACCTCCACTTGTTCTTACTTTTCACATAGCAAAAGTTCAAATTAGGCTTTGAGCTCTTCTAGACATTCATTTCGCAAAGTCTCTAGTTTCCATATCATCAAAAATTACGTCACTTCATCTTTTAAATCATGAAAAAGTACTAAATATCACAATTTGTTTCAACATAGGAGCAATATTAGGTTACCATTTTAAATCTCAAACTTCAATATCATTCATCTAGAATTTGGTCTAGGTTCATTCTATAGATTTTAGTAATATGTCTTAGCTTTCATCTCTAATTGAATCACTCAATTCAGAGGTCTGTAGACTGATTTATGGTCAAAACAATGGGACTAGTTTAAATTAACCTAAGATAGAATTCTACTACACATTCCTCTGTTGTTATATTCAATCAATTCTATGTAAAGAAATACCAAAATAACACCAAGAAACCACTGATCTTAAACACATCATTCTCACTTAAAACAAACCCATAAAAAGTCAAAAATTTAGGTTAGAAAAAGTTACCACTTTCTTTCTCCAATCTTTTGGGTAAATGAAGAAAATTTAGGTTTGATCAAGGTTTCTCCGAATCTCTATCAAAACCCATCAACAATGGAACCCCTCTTATTCCTCTCTTCTTGGACGACCTTCACCCTTGCTTCTTTTCTTTTCACTTTTTTCTCTCTCTCATGTTTACCCTCTCAAACACTCTCAGGGTTATGTTCAAATGAAGCCAAAAGTCTTGCTTTATTCTTTTTATACTTACTTAATGCTTTACACTTGTCAATGTCTTAATGGTTGTCTCTAATGACTAATTAGTCATTTTATAAATCATGCTTAACCCTTAATAAAGCCTTTAATTGGTCATTAGGTGTGATTAATCCTCTCACACCATTATACACAAAAGACCAAAATGCCCCTTTAATGAGTTTAATTCACCGACTAATTGAATTACATTCCAAAAATATTCCGCAATCATCTTATCATCAAATTGACCATGAAAGTTTCTAATTAGAGTTAATACTTATTAATTTGATGCTTTAAAAATTTTCAAATGGGTTTGAAATCATTGATACCTATTACTTTCTAAAAGGGGCATTTTATTCCTAACTTTCAGAACTCCCAAAATCTATCTTATCATACTTATTTTCGATTCGTTTCATTCTCATTTAACTCTAAAACTTATTCTAGATATTTTTCATTATTTCGAGGTTAGGTCCCATAAAAATTTACTATTCATCTAAAAGTAAAGGCTCGGGATTTTACAATCACCCATTCTTATACAAATTTCTTCCTCAAAATTTAACTAAGCATACATATTCAAAACAAGTGGGGATACAATGCATGCATCTACTGCTCAGGCTCCTATGTAGCTTCCTTTACCACGTGATTCCTCTATTGTACCTTAACCAAAGGAATGATCTTATTATGCAAAACTTGTTTTCTGTGGTTGAGGATCTGTATAGGTTCCTACACGAAAGTCAAATATTCCTTTAGGTTTACTAGTTGTTTAGTGATTACATATAAAGCGTCTGCTAGGTACTTGCGAAGCAAAGATATATGGAAGATATTGTGAATCCTAGCGAGCTCATCTAGTAGCTTCAATCAATATGCTACTGAGCCAATTCCTTTGTGATCTCATACGGTCCCATATAATGCCAACTTAACTTTCCACATTTCCCAAATCTAAGCACACCTTTCCAAGGAGAAATATTTGAGAAATACTCTATCTTCAATTTTAAATTTAAGATCCCTATGACGATTATCTGTATAGCTGTTCTGCCTATCCTAGGCTATCTTTAATCTATCTCAAATAACTTGAATTTTATCTGTTGTCTCCTGCACAAGCTCGAGATGTACTAGTTTCCTTTCACCCTTCATCCTAACATACTAAAGTTCTACATTTTCTTCCATAAAGAGCCTCATAAGGGGCCATGTCAATACTGGCCTGATAATTATTAGTGGTAGGTGTGTGTCCTAACTCGCCCTAAACTCCATAACATAGGACCTAAGCATGTCCTCAAATGTCTAGATTGTTCTTTCTGACTGTCCATTCATCTGGGGGTGAAAGGCAGTACTAAATTTCAAGTATGTACCTAAGACTTTTTGTAAGCTAGGCCAAATTCTTGATGTGACCTTAGGTCACAGTCTGAGGCTATAGAAATCAACGTACCATGGAGTCTCACTATCTTATCCACATACAGATGGGCCAAATTAGTTAAGGGATAATCATTCTTGATTGTAAGGAAGTGTGCAGACTTTGTTAACTTGTCCACTGTCATCTATATAGCATCATGCTCCTTTTGACTCCGTGGAAGTGCTACTACGAAGTTCATATTAATCTTCTCCCATTTTCATTTGGGGATAGGAAGGGGCTATATTAATCTTGCAGGTTTCTAATGTCTTGCTTTTACCTGCTGACAGGTTAGATACTTGGAAACGAACTCTGCTACTTCCTTCTTCATCCCTCTCCACCAATAGTATTCTTCGAGAGTGTGGTACATTTCTGTGCTACTCTAATGTATAGCATAAGATGAGGAGTGAACTTCCTCTAAGATCTCTTTCTTTAAGTCTCCTACATCCGATACATATAATCGTTGCCCACTTATCATTGTACAATCTTCCCTGGGGGTAAGATCCATTCTCTACCCAGTCTTAACTTTTGTCTTCAATTTCATCAACTATAGATCTTTTGTGTCCCTTTTTAGTCTAATCCACCAAGATGGAACAAACGTGAAAGGTAGTAATTAATGCCTCTGAGTTTGTCATATCCAATCTCACTTCTAAAACCTCATTTCCACTAGAAGTGGAAGATATATCGTCTTCACTTGTGCTATCTAATTGGTAGGTCTCCTACTTAAGGCATCAGCCACTATATTGACTTTTTCAGAATGGTACTCTATTGTACAATTATAATCTTTTATTAACTCCAACCACTGCCTCTGACTTATGTTTACTTCCTTCAGAGTAAACGAATATTGCACACTAATGTGATATGTGAAAATCCTACAGGGAACACCATACAAGTAATGCACCCATATTCTCAATGCAAAAACTACTACTGTCAATTCTAGATCATAGGTGGGGTAGTTCTATTAATGCTTCTTCAATTGCCTAGAAGCATAGGCTACAACCTTATCATTTTACATGAGTACACACTGTAACCCATGTCGAGACATCATTATATATTATAAATCCATCAGTCCCTGTTGGTAATGTGAGTATAGGAGCTGCTCTTAATCTTTATTTCAATTAATCAAAAATTTGTTAATAGGTATCTGACCACTTAAACTTCTCCTCTTTTCGTGCTAACTTGGTCAGTGGGGTTGCTATCTTAGAAAACCTTCAATGAATCTCTTATAATAGCTTATGAATCCAAGGAAACTCCTGACTTTTGTCATGGTTGTGGGAGGTCTCCAATTAATATCAACTTCAATCTTTTAGGGATATATACTAAGCCCCTCAGTTGAGATAACATGACCTAAGAAAGTAGCCTTGTTAAGCCAAAATTGGCACTTATTGAACTTAGCAAATGACTAGTGCTCTCGTAAGGTTTGTTATACAATCCAAAGGTGTTCTGTATGTTCCTCATGACCGCCTGAGTACAACAATATGTTCTCAATAAACACGATCACAAACTTATCTAGTTTCTCTCAAAACACTCTATCCATCAAATCTATAAAAGTAGCTAGAGCATTCCTTAATTTAAAGGGAATAACTAAGAATTCATAATGTCGTACCTCTTCTTAAAAGCAGTTTTCATAATGTCTTGCGGACTTTCAACTGATGATAACATGATCTTATATCAATCTTTTAATACACCTTGGATCCCTATAGCTGATCGAATAAGTCATCAATCCTCGAGATATTGGTTACGAACTATCATTCTAGTCAGTTATCTATAGTCAATACACAATCTTAAACTTCCATCCTTCTTTTTCACAAATGAGACTGGAGCCCCATATAGAGAAGTGCTAGGTCTCACGAAACCTTTATCTAATGGCTCCTCCATTTGCACTTTCAGTTCCTTTAACTCCTTTGAATCCGTTATGCACAGAGTAATTAAAATTGGTTGGGTTTATGGAGGTATATCTATCTTAAACTCTATTACACTATCTGGGGGTAATCTTGGAAGAATATCTGGAAACACGTCAGGAAACTCTCTAACCACCGGAATATCTCCTAGTTGAATCTTATCATTATTTTTCTCAATCATGTAAGATAGATATCCCTAGCATCCTTTACAGAGCATTCCACTAACTACCATAGAAGTCACGATACTAATGGAAACAACTTTCCGTATCCCACAAAAATCACCCCTGGTTTCCCTAATCGACCTTGCCTAACCTCCTTTTTATAATCAACCAGCACTCAATATGTGGATAACTAATCCATTCTAAGAATAGCATCGAAATCCCAGATATCCAATATGATCAGGCTTGCCAAGAATTCCTTACCCTCAATTATTAATCTACTATCTATGAACACTCTTTTAGTGAAGAGTAAGTTTCCAGTTGGAATGGAAACTACTACCCTAACATCTTATAAATGAGGCACTTAAGCATGTTCATAAAACATAACATATAGTAAGCTCTAGTTTGTTGGTATAAGTACAAAAAGGAGATTTTAAGTTATATTTGATTATAAATATGTAACAATTAATAAGAATTTTTAGGGAAGATATAGTTTGGGTTTCTTTTGATTTTAAACAATATTTGTATATATTTTCTCTTTATTTATGTCAAAGTAAGACAATTTGGGTTTCTCTTCACCAGTTCCAAGGATGATATTATATTGAAGATTCTCTTACCTATTGAAACAAGAAGATAGTGAATTCTTAATGGAACTTAAGGAGTGGTCATAGGCTAATGACTATTTGATGTAGTTATAATACAATTTTTTATTATAATTTTTATTGTTGCCTTATATGAATTTGTCTTACTTTGACATAAATAAAGAGAAGATTATTCCCACACTTGTATGAATTTGTCTTACTTTGACACAAATGAAGTTCTTAAACTTCCTAGTGATGAAGATAATATCCCTACCATCACTTGAGAAAGTCTCTTCTTCATCTATAAAGCTCATGCTTAAGGTTCTTTGATCACGCTTTATCTATATGAGTACATTTTAATATGTAAGCATGTAACTTGTCTCTCCTTAACTTGCTTAGTTTCTTAAGAGAATGGAAAACATTTCACTTTCAGCATCTTTAATTTGATAATGGTGAGAACGTATTTGTTGATGATAAGTTAAGGTTACCCCTAAACTAATTAGATTTAATTTTTTTATTTTTATAAATACTCAAAATCACTGAAGGTAATTGTGATTAAGTTTTCTAAATGTGAAAGCATATGATAGGATTGACTAGTTTCAATTTGGAGGGGAAATGGTTAGATGCCTGTAAAAATTTAGGGAAAATATAGGATCTAATATTGAAAAGATTTATACCTAGCCATCACTCTAGGGACTCGACGAAGATCAAGCATCCCAAAGTATATGCTATAATACAATGCTTTCTTCTTATGATATTGTTAATGTGTAACTAAAGATTAAATGTTCTGTAAGATTAAAAGGATACCACCATAACGATTATTATATCTAACTATGAAATCACTTTTTTAAATAACAGTTTTGCAAAAATGAGTAATGTTGATAGATCTTGGATGTATAGATGATTAACACCTGATGGTTTCATTAATCCTGGGTTTGTTGAGGGAGTTCTTGCTTTTATTGACTATACATGTTCTCATCCTGGATATATGGATGGTCTAAAGATCAGATGTCTATGTAAAAAATGTAAACATATTTGTTTTCTTCCTATTGATGAAATGAATCTCCATTTGTTAAGAAAATGGTTTGTTCCAAATTATTTTGAGTGTATATGATCATTGCGTTCTGGTCATATAATGGTTGATAATTTTTATAATATGAAGAAACTTATTAAGGGTCTTGGTTTGCAAGTTGAAAAATTGATTGTTGTAATTTGGGATGTATGTTGTTTTGGAGAGATGATATGGAATTACAAAAGTGCAAATTTTATGGTCAATCTAGGATCAAACCTAGAGAGCTTACTATAAAACAAAAATTAGTACCTTGGAAGCAGATGTATTGTTTCCCACTAACTTCGAGACTTTAGAGACTATATGCCTATGATGTTACTACATCTCACATGAGATGACATAATGGACATTAACAAGAAGATGGAATAATGAGCCATCCATCGGAAGCACTTGTATAGAAACATTTCAACAAAATCCATTCTGAGTTTGCAATTAAAAGTTAAAATGTTAGGTTGGGATTGTCGATAGGTGGATTCTAACCTTTTGGTCAATCCGGCCAACAATATTCATCATGGCTAATCATAATTACTCCTTATAATTTTCCTCCATAGATATGTAAGCATGAGACATAGATGTTCTCCATAGTGATTATGTCAGGGCTTACAAATCTAAAGTATAAAATTGATGTATTCTTATAACCATTGGTATCTGAATTGCATCATCTTCAGGAATTTGGTGTGGAGACATATGATGTGTCTCTTAAACAAATATTTTTGTTGAGAGCAACTTTGATGTATACTATTAATGATTTCCCTACATATGCTATGTTATTTGGATGGAGCACAGTAGGGAAATTGACTTGTTGTTATTGTAGCAATGATTTTGATGAGTTTTATCTTCCTAACAGGGCCAAAACATCTTGGTTTGATAACCATAGGAAATTTCTTCCTCCACATCATCTATTTAGATGCAATAAACAAAAGTTCATTAACAATAGAATGGTACAAATACCTACTCCCCCGCTCAAAGCTAGTGAAGAGATATTGCAAGAGATTGATAAATTAAGGTTGTTGAAAGTTAAAGAACTTGAAGTTGAAGAAGTTAATAGAAGCATTAGTAAAATCTTTTGTTGGTGAAAACGAAGTATCTTTTAGAATTTGCCATATTGGAAAACTAGTTTGATACATTCTAATCTAGATATGATGTATATTGAAAAAATTAATATTTTTGACAATTTTTTCAACACCATAT
>JANSVB020000150.1:419324-433039 GCA_025504935.2 Erythroxylum haughtii | reverse complement strand
CTTTTCTAATATAGCCTTATTCCTCCTATACATCCTTTTCTTAGGATAGAATGATAATTCCCATCTCTATTTTAAAATGAAAACTTGATAACTCTTCCTCCTCTTTTATAACCTAGATTATGTGGATGAATTATATCTTAATTAAACTTGATTAGACTTTGATTAGGACTCTACCTCCTTATATGAATAAATATTTATTGATTAAACTTACCCTTTTTAAATAATTAGGCATTTTATGTAAACTTAAGACCCGTAAGCCTAAAGAAGGATGACAAATCGTGCCAAATTGGTTAGTCCCATCTATTCACTTATTAGGAATATCTTTTTCCCCAAAATTTCTTCTTTAAACTTTGATCAAGAATAAAACTTTTTAGTATTCAAGTCGATCTAACTTAATCAGGATAACCTTTAGATTCCTCAAGGATCATCTCTTAATCATTCAACCATATTACCATATGTCTGTAATGGTTAGGCCAAAATAATCCAAAATTATTCCTTAAGCATTAATTCATAAACCATTATATGTATGTAAAAGACAAGAAAAAAGAAACATCAACCTTTAGATATCCATCTTATGTTTAACCCTCAAGCCTTTATAAGACACAATGATGACTTAAGAAGAATCTTCATCTTCCTTTAAAAGATTCATTAAGATTATTCCTAGGTAAAATTCCTATGAAATACATTTATCCCTCATAATATATAGAACTTTAACTAACTATAAGGGATAAATTATCATCTAATCTTCATTGTTGACTCAAGTCAATCTCAATTATCCATCCCTCCATATAAGGTGCATGATGTGAAGATGGTTCATTTCATCATTTTTAATAATTGTTGATAAAGAAAATACGGCCTACACTTTGTATGTCTATTTGTATTCTTAAGGAAGAAGTCATCATTGAATTTATTTTTCATCTTGCTTACTTGAGAAGATTTGGTGTAAGGCATTAAAAAAGTTTGTGTTCTTTTTTAAGCTTTAATCTTCCTTTACCCTTTTAAAATTATAATGGTAGCATAGATGATAATAGTAGTTCAAATAATGAGATGAGAACCTCTTATTCTATTGAATATAGTGATGTAAAATCAATGGCCTCCAATTTTTGGAATAGTATCCATGTATTTGTCAATTGTAGTGAGACCATATTACCCTAACCCATAATAGCAAGGCCACTTTTAAGGTGTCATATGAACTTGAGCCAATCAAGTTTAAGAAAATGCTTTACTTATACATGTCTCTCTTGGTATCCATGCTTAAAGACTTCAATAAGATCTTCAAAATGTGATTAAAGCCAAATGAACATAAGAGGGTTGGGTTTTAAAAGATCATGAAAAGATTCCACATCCCTGAGGAGATAAGGTTATGATATTCAAAGGATGATGAATACATTTGTGATATTAAGCCTAGTAAGGTGGGATTTTACTATAAATCATCTAAGTAGGAGTGGCAATAGGTTGGTTGTATGTGAGCACTCCCCGGGTAAGGCTCGACCTAAAGTTTTTTAATTAGCCCTATGATATATAGCCTAGGCTAAACTTTGATTGGACTTTTGGTGGCCTAAAGCATGATTGATCCTTATAGGCAAGGGCCTTTTTTATTTTTATATTATTTTATTTAAAAATTAAATAATTTTAATAACAGATATCATCTAAATTTCAAATAATTGAAACTATGAATAATATGTAACATAAATAGTACATTTTAAAAATAATTTATAAATAATACAGAAATATATTAAATGAACTAAGTATGGAGTTTGTTTTCCCTTGCACTTATGGATGGTAATTTGGTTTGGCCTTATTAAACTTGACTCAAATTAACCCAACCTAAAGTCAACTAGTAAAGACTGGATTAACCAAATTTTGAGTCAAACTTAAGCTCAGGTTTTATGGCCTGGCCTTAATGAAAGTACACATTTTTTGATTTAAAATAATTACATTTGTTTAAATAATAACATGACATTGTTGTTATCTTTTTCTCCCTCCCCTGACACACTCTCTTTATCACAAATTCATAATCTCATTCTCTAAAATCTCTCAAAGTTAAGAAATAGTTCGCTAATTGCTCATTGCTTAAGCTTACTACTTTCTAATAATGCTTTTATGTTGTTGAAGAGTTAGACTTGACGAAGTTGGGTGCTATTGTACCATTTTTCATTGCATTTGAACTTTTAATGTCTACTTAATTCATGTTTATTGTCACACATAGGATAAACTAATGTTATTATCAGTCTTCCAAATGGAAAACTTATATATGAGTAAATCAATCTAGCTAAGTTAAGTTTTGTGCAAAGTCTAAGAGGCTTCACTAAAGTCAAATGATGTTGAGGAAATAGGCTTTGAGTGCTTTATAGCTATGGTTCAAATTTGAATATGTACTAAATAGAGGAAAGACATAAAAATGAGTTGTTATTTTTGTGCCTTGGTCTTTGCTTCATATAAATAACTAATTCAAAATCTAAGAAATTTGGGATATCCTTAAATTGTATGTAAAATTGTAAAGTTTGACATATGTATCATATATGAGAAAAAAAATTATGAACAAACTTTTATATAAGTTGGGAAGCAAATTATGTGCTTTGAAATGGTAGGCAAAGTAAATGGATGCATATTAGTGCCATACAATGAATCTCTTCTTTAAGAAAGAATATTTGTTTTTAGATAATGTTGCATAATGAGTTACACTAAAAATAACATTATGTACAGGAATTATGAATTCAATATATACTATATGAATCTTTTAACATATGTTCTTATTTATTAACTTTGCTTTGTGTTTATATAGGTATATGAGTAATGCATCTTTAGAGCCTGCCAAATTAACTGGCCAAAGGATCAACTATATATTCAATTTTTTGATGAGTTTAATGATGAGAGCATCCCATTTCTAATCAAAACAGAGTTGCTAAATACAGTAAGAGGAGTCTTAACATCATATATTTGTATTATTCATAAAGCTAGGAATCTCAAGTATACAATGAGTTGTGATAATGTAGAAGATAATGTCAATGTCAATGTCCATTCCATTATTCTTTGTTTATAATATCATTTAAATTAGATATGTCATTCAAACAAGCTTTGAATAAGTTTTTAACATGTGAGGATTTTTTTAGGTCTAGCCTAACCTAATCTAGCCTTGGACTATCAAAGTATGATTTAGGTTGAAATAAAAAATTTTAAGTTAGGTTTGGGGCCACCTATTGCCAACCCTGCCTTCATCCCACAATACTTTAGATCATCAATGTTTAGGCTTAATTCCTAGCAAATTACATCTTCATGCCTAGATTTTATTGGTTAAATTCATCATCACTTGTCCCATTCAAAAGGTGTCCCTGACCTTAAGCAATTTAAATTTATACACCAACTTAGACCTATTAAGACTTAAAAGTGCATGATACAATTTAAGCATAAGGAGTAGGTATCATTTGTTAATGATCCTCAAAGGATTATATAGATATAAGGATAAGTTTATCTTATTATTAAATGAGGTAGGCTTGTGGTCTTTAAAGTAATTAGTAGTTGAATAAAGAGGTTTATACAATAAGATAAGAACAATTTGCAACACTTAAGTTCGTATCTAAAAAATAATGCTTTTTCACTTTTTTTAAGAAGAGAAGTTATTATTGTCCCCTTTTAAGAAACCTTAATTTTTTTACTTAACAAACTCAGGTGGGTCTCCTTCCATTCAAGCTTGCTCGAGAATGAAACTGGCCCCTCTCACTCACTCTTTTTGCTAATCCGAAGGTGGTAGTAGTGGTTTATTCCTCATTTTTTAGCTCCTTTTCCACTACCTTACATCTCTAATCTCGTTCTCAGCTGGCTTTTTTGGTTTTAGAGTTTATCAAGCAACCCTAGCTTAATCTAATTCCATTTTTATGCCTCCTTTTCCCTTTTTAAAGCCTATTATAGTTAGGGACCTTCTTCATTTAACTCTCCCTCACTCCTTTATGCCAATATGCTTCCTTTTAGTCATTTCCCCTTTTTTCCTCTCCATTTTCCAACTTCTTAATATAATGTTTTCACTATAAGTTCTATGTAATAATGCTCCTCCCAAAAACCTTCTAATATGATTTAGTGTAGGATTATCTTTGAAAGTGGCAGTTAGGGTAAGTTGAGGGTGAGCCTTAGAGAAACTAATAAAGTTGCTCCTTTGTGACCATAAGGTTACAGGTTCAAGCTATGAAAAAAGTTTCTTTGTAAAAATACAAAGGGAAGACTGCATACATTATGACCTCCCTAGACCCCTACAAAGTGGGGAGCCTCGTGTATTGGATATATTGACTAGTCAAGTTAAGCTCTTTTACTTTCCTAACATGCAAACTCAAGAGGACCAAGTTGTCTCCCCTAGAAAGTCTTGCAAGTGAGTGTGACATATTGGTCCTCCTCTCTAGTAGAATAGACTACTTTCTTACTAAAATAACCCCATTTCCATAAATGTAATAATGGACATAATCAAGGTAGGGTAAAATAGGATTCGATAAAACCTTGATAACTGAAAAGGATATCTTCATTTTTATATTTAGCAATAAGGTCAACTTACTAAATATCTTAGAGTAGAGGCCATGATATATCTCTAGAAATCCAATAATGCTTCAAAAATGGAGACCAAATTTGACTTTGGACAATATCCCTTTGGGTTAGATTTCATAATATTCTCCTAGAATATTGATGTGAGTTTATTTACTTATTGAGTGTTAATATTTTTAGATATATTTTTGGTACTTTTAGTTCTTAGTTTAGTTTAGTTTTTGGGAAATTTTGATGTTTTGATAAGTGTTAAGGGACAGAGGAGCAAGATGAGAAAAGTTGGTGAAAGAAACAAGGAAAGAGGTATCTAGTGCGATCATGAGGAATAATGGTGGAAGCACGACCAAAGCTATGGATTTAAGGAAGAATAACATTATACTGGTGTGATCGCGAGGGTCGTGGTGCAATCACACTTTGTAACTTCAAGGGTACTTCTGTCATTTCATCAAGTTTTTAAATGAATGGTAGACGGTTAGAAGAAGTCTACAACGTGCAAGAACGTGGGGAAGAGCTGTTACGATCCATTGGAGGTGGAGAGTCATGAGGAAATTAATGAATTCCTTTCCCAAGGAGGAGAAGTATAAAAAGAGGAAGAAAGGCACGAAGAAAAGGGGGAAGAAGAAGGAAGAATGAGAAAGAGGACATAGGAGGTCAGTGAAGCTTGTAATCCAAGGCATAAGAACATTTGTTTTCATCTTTTCAGTTTATTTTTAGTTTACTTATGATGTGTGTTTTCTAGTTTCCTTATTTCAAAGGTTGTTTCACCATCTAGGGTCAATCTTGTTTTCTTATTTGACCTTAACGAGAGTTGAGTTCTTCTTTAAAATAATACAAATACAACTTGCATGCTAAGAGATTAGTGTCTAAGTTTTATTCTTCAAAGGTTATGCAATTCATCTTTATTTTATTTATATTTGAATTGAGAAATTTTCATTATGATAAAAGAGTGTAGGTAATTCAAACTTTAGAGAGAAGAATTACTTCTAGTAATTCAAACTTGAGAGAGAAGAATTACTTCTAAAGAAACTTGGGGTAGCAAAATAATAAGATTCAAATTTACTTTAGCAGGAGTTTACAATAATTTTTGGACCTTTAATCTTATGAATTCGTGAAAGCAATTCCTCTTATTAAAGATTTAGTTTATTCCTGAAAGTTTAAACGTAATTGATTTATTTTTATCCCTTTTAATTTGTAAATCTTCTTATTATTAACTTAAACAATCTAGAAAGAATTGATTGGTGCTTAGTATAAATCCTCGTAGGAACAATAACCATACTACAATAACCCGTACGCTTGCGGTCGGGTCTAAATGTGTTTTATTTTATAACTCGTCAAGTTTTTAGCATCGTTGTCGGGGATCTATCTAACATCATTTTTAGTTTAAGTACATGTTGATTTAAGTATTTCATTTCTTTGAAGGTGTATGTCTAGGAGAAAAATGAGAAATTCAACGAAGCCTTCGGTTGAATTTCACAATGAAGTTTCTCATTTGGAAACATCTCTACGTCAAGCTGCTGAAGACACACGTGTGACTAAAGTTGTACAACCGGAGAATATTATGGTAGAGGAGCAAAGAAAATTGATGGATGTGGTTAGGCCTAGATTTCTGCCAAATTAGCAAAGTGTGATAAGACCTACTATGATAGCGAACAATTTTGAGATCAAACCAGCTTTATTGTAGATGTTACAAGCGACAATGTAGTTTTATAGGTTAACAAACGAAGATCCAAATACCCATATCACAAATTTCCTGAAAATTTGTGACACTTTCAAGTACAAACAAGCATTTACGTCTAAATATTTCCCTTTAGCTAAAACAATGAAGATCATTAACGAAATCACTAACTTCCAGCAGTAAGACGGCTAAAACAAGTTATGTTATGACATAAGTCATACTTTCATTTGAAAGGATTATGTATGATGTATATTATGTTTTGTTTATTAAATAACTCTTAATGGATTGTAATGTTTGTTTTCTTGAGTTTCTAGAAATACATGTAAGGAAAGCTTAGTATGTTATGGATTATTTTGGTTATGTTTTGTGTGGCACTTACAAATCCTCCCAGGGGGTATGTGGGTGTTGCAACTTCAATTTTCTTTGGTACCATCAAATGCTTTAGCATTTTTCCTCCAAGAATGATTAGTTAGTAAGAAGCGACAATGAGCAAGATAGCATGTTTTACCTCCATTTTGAAGCCTTTGAGAAGACGTTTCAAGATTGCAAATAGAACATGCTAACTTGCCTTTGGTGCTCCATCTTGATAAATTACTGTAAGCTAGAAAATCATTTATGGTCCATAATAAAGCTGCACGTAATTGAAAATTACTTTCTAAAAATGCATCATATGTCTTTAAACCTATCTCCCAAAGGAATTTCAACTCATCAATAAACAGCTCTAAGTATACATCAATATCATTTCCAGAAGCTTTCGGACAAGGAATCAAAAGTGACATAAAATAAGGATCTTTCATGCAGAGCCATGGTGGAAGGTTATAAGGAGCTAACACAACTGGCCATATACTATAAGAAGTGCTCATATTCCCGAATGGGTTAAAACCATCACTTGCCAAACCAAGTCTAACATTATGTAGGTCTATTGCAAAAAAGGGGGTGCATGGTATCAAAACTTTTCTAAGCTAGAGAATCTGTTGGACATCCCATAAACTCATTATTACATGGTTTTTCCTGATGCCATCTCATAGCTTTAGCAAAATTAGATGACATGTATAATATTTGCAAGCAAGGAGTTAACGGAAAATATTGCAAGACTTTTTACGGAATCTTTTTCCTACAATCATGCTCATTAATCATATTCCCAATTTTTTCATTATTCTTCCATATATATTCACCACATGTTGGACAAGAATGAGCATTCTCATATTTATTTATGTAAAGTATGCAATCATTTACATAATCATTTATCTTCTCATATGAAAGTCCTATATCTCAAGAAATTTTCTTACAACCAATATATGAGCTAGGAACTTTATTACCTTTAGGAAACCATCTTTTCAACATTTGAAGCATTTCATCAACTGCATTTGCAATTCAATACTTCAACAGAAAACTAGGATATAACTCTTACTCCAATTCTCTCAATAATCTATAAAACTTAGTAACTTCCTTATTTGGATTGGTGAGGCCACCTTTGATAGGATCATCAGGTTCTTCATTTAGATCATAAAAACTATCTCTCGCAAGATCACATAACATATCATGCATTCCATCATCATTTTCAATTTTATTAATCTGATTACTATCATTGTCGTCATCAGAATAATATTGTAGAACCTCTCCATGACTGCTTGTAGTTTCTGTTTATCCCAGTTAACATAAAATATTCATAAATTGATTGATTTGTCCTAAATAAATTATTGTTATATTTTTTTACAACGACAACGAACCACTCTTCCTTTGTCAAAATGTCAAAATGCAAAATCTAGAAATTCATTAACTCCTTTATCATATTGTGGTAATGCTCTATTAGAAATTTCCATCTAAGTTTTATCAATCGTCATTGACCTACAATACAAGTAATTGAATGGATTCATCAAAAATTGACACAAAACTTGCTAAGATAGGGAACTTTATAAGAATTAATGTTTTCTAAATAAACATTGAGGCATTACTAAGAAGAAATTAAAATACACCCATAAATAAGCTAGGACCGGTTAGCTGAGAGACCCAAATGAGGCAAAAAAGAGAGGGTGATAAAGAGAGAGAGAGAGAGCGGGGGAAAACCTGATGAGCTTTAGCTTCAGCAGTGGAGGAGAGGAGATAACTTCATGTATATATTAATTTTCACACGTTTTTCCCTCTTTCCTTTTTATCAAAATTGGGTAGTCAGCTTCAGGATGAGAGTAATATGCCCTCTTTCTTTTTTATCAAAATCGCGTTGTCGACTTCATGTATATATTAATTTACACGATGTCGTATTGGAGATCATTTTTCTATATGTGTAAAATGAAGAAGATTAAGAAGGGTAGTAGGATTAAATAAAAATTAACAGCTACACTTGGTTTCGTTGTTGTATTGGAGAATTGGAGTGTTTTTCTTTATGTGTAAAATAAAGAAGAATAAGAAGGCTGGGGTAGTAGAATTAAATAAAAATTAACAACTACACCTGGGTTACGTAGGAATGGACACGTGGGTCTAATCTATTATAAAGAGAATGGACATAAAGGAAGCATCATATGATGTAATAATTGTCAAAAAAAATTAGGTATTCATTTAGATTAATAGAAAATATTTAATAATTAAAATACAAATTATCATTTTAAAATATTTAATAATTCAAAATAAATAAAGATAGAAATTTAGAGATTTTTGTAAGACAAATTATAAGTTTACGTTTTTATTAAACAATAATAAACGAAACGATAAAGTTTTTATTCAACTAAAACTTCTTATCTTTATCTCTCACAAGTTCACCATATATTATCAATGAAATTTGATTATTTAATATCTAACATTTTTATAAGAAGTAAAATCGCAAGGTTATTATATGCTATCTTTTTTAAAGGGAAAAATACACATTAGAATTTAAAGAATTTATATATTAAACTTATTTTAAATTTTAAATGGACCAATCGAAAGTCGATATTGTGGGAAAAAATAAGCATGACCACACCAAAGTTTATGGGATAATCCAACACAGTCTAAACTGAAGGTTTCAATCAAAATGGTGACGTATTAATATATTTATATCCAATACGACGATATTACAGAGCCATAGTCAACTACACGCAGACAACCATCGAGCCTTAGGTACCAAACAACTTAGAAACACCGTATAACTTTGATGATTTATTTTAAACTTGATTCAACTATCTCATCTAAATTGTCATCTTGCTTTGCATTTATAGATATTGGTATACTTTTATTCCCCATTAAAGCTTGGTTTTATTATTATTGTACAAATTTTAGGGACCGAAAACTACGTGACAAAATTTTTCTTTAATATTATTATTTATAAACAAATTTAAATATTTTCTTATAAAATATTCAAACTACATATATTGATAATCCAAAAGTAATATTTTACATATCAATAGATATTTTCTAAACATAACATTGAAATTTCATCAAAATAAAAATCAACATAATTTTTTTTAAATATAATGAAAATTTTGTTCTAAAATATTAAGCAAAACTCTTAACCTATTCAAAATTTAAAAACAAAGTTTTTGTTAATGCTCAGTCATTGTCATCGTTGCCTTCCTCATCTTCTCTTACTGAATTTGTTTCATCATCACTCATAAAAATAAATAATTAAAATAATATTGATTTAATTCAAATTTTGATTATATCAAAATTAGATTATCAAGTCAAGCCCTGATCATCTTTCAATTTGGCATGACCAGACTGAAGTTTATAGGATGTTTCAACATAGTCTAAACTCAAGGTTTCAATCAAAATGAATTATTAATATATTTATAGCCAATACGACAATGGTATGGAGTTATAATTAACTATGCACAGATAACCATTGAGCCCTAGGAGCCAAACAACTTAGAAACACCGTATATAAACTCTGTCTCGCTTCTATTTAAATCACTCTCTATTATTTTTCCTTGGAGAACAGTTTCCATTCCTACTTCTATTTCAAGTTTTTGATCTTGTTAAATATATATGGCCCAATTACAAGGCAAAGGAAAAAATCTTTATGAATGTATTCCCTCGACTAACATACCTGAAATTATAATATATGGAAGCCTCTAATAAGCGCATATGATATTGTTATTTGATTTATAGGTGAAAGTTTTTGGATCATTCAGGACTAGACTTTATCTTCCTATGAGAGATATTGATGTAAAGATGTGCCAAATCTTAAAAAGAAAGTTTAGGAGCTGATAACTAGTTGATTGAGTTCAAGCATGTGTTTTGGATGCTTTTAAGTGCAGGTTGTTATTCGGGGTTCAGGTATCAAAAATCCACAAGTTGTTCTATAGGCTCTTTCTAGGGCATTGTCTGTAAAAGAAGTTATAAAGAAGATTCAGGTCTACGTTCTTTGATTACTGGACATGCTACTATTGAAATAACTTTTTCTAAGCGGGATTTTGTTTAATGCCTCAGGTGGTAGACAAAGCCCGTGTTCCAATTGTTAAATTTGTTGAGAAGAATAGTGGTTTTTCATTTGACGTAAGGTATTACTTGTCTAGCCTTTTATTTGTAACACTATTAATTATAGTGGATGCTTGATGAACTGCAATTCTTTCTTAGCTAAGCATTCTTTATTCTCTTATTGAACTAGTGGATGAAACGGCAAATAGACCTGACCCCACTTGACTCGAAGTCAATGGGCTAGGCTCAAACCTAACCAAGGCCCAACTTTTCTAAAAAAGAGCCCGACCTTATTAGATTCTAGCTAAAACTAAGGTTGCAAAGAAATGTGCAAGTGATGTAGCTTGATGTAGCTATAGGAATTACTGAAATCACAAAAATACAAAATGAAAAAATTCAAGCTCAAGATGCAACTATTCAGAAGCAAGCCACGGAAATGAAATAAATTTCAGCTACTTTTTCACATTTGCAAAATATTGGAGTAATTCTTAGTTTGTTACTCAATGCTTTTGCCTCAATTAGAGACCCATTAAGTGCCATAACATCAAATACTCTAACTAGTCACGTGAGTTTATAAATTTATAAAATATACAATTGTTAGTATTACTTCTTATCATTATCATTATATTATTATAAAATGTTAGTACTAAATTTATAGCTTAATATTTTATAAAGTAATTGATTGATTCTATTTTTATTTATTTTGTAGGAAACAAATCAATAGTGAACTTTTGGAAAATTTAATATCCAAGATAATTATATTTATTTAAATTATCCCAAACTACTATAAAATAAGAATTTTATAAATTGTGGTGATTTATATATATTTTTATATATACTAACAATTTGTATTTGCTTATGTGACAATATCTTGGCACTAAAAATTCATATCATTTGTTACAATTTCTATATTATGGTCAATAATGAAATTTTTTATCGATTAAGCAATTAAAATTTTAAATTTAATAATATTATTTGTTAAAAACACAAACACATTAGTGATAAAATTTATTGTAACATATAATCTTTATTTAGTGACAACATTATTGTAACATATAACTTTCATACTTTTGGCGAAGAAGTATTAGTGACCAAGAAGTAAATGACACTGATAAAAAAGTACGAGTGACAAATATTTTGTCACTATTTTCAATTATTTTAGTGGCGATGATGTCAAAATAAAATAAAGTATTGTTACAACTTTATTCACCACTACTTTATATTATTTGTGTCGACAAACTTATCATAAATATGTAAAATTACTATGATCATATAGGTTTGTCGCACATTTCATAATTTCTAGTGTCAGTACTTTTGTCACAAAAGTGTTGCGTAATTGTGACTATTTTAAAGTGTTACATAATCGTGACTATTTTTTCGAAATAGTTAGTATTTTATTAATGACGGAGGTATTTATAACAGGGAGTGACAACTTTAAAAACTGGACACTATTGATAGTAGTGACTAATATTACTGTTTTTAGTGATAACTTTTGCTTTCACTAAAAGTACAATGTCTTGTGATGTTATAATTAAGAGAATTAATTTTGTCGAGATACAATTTTTCCTTAGTAAACACTAAGGTGCAGTCTTTTCTTTTCTTTTGGCTAGCCCTAATTTCTTTAGTAAATAAGGTATCTTCAATATGATTATTTAATATATTTATGAGACTTCTCTTGGTTTTCTTCCCTTTGGTTGTCAGCATTTTCACTTAGGACTCCTTGCATTAATTCTTGATATTCACCTATGTTAAATAATTTCCATATTATTGACCATGTCTTCCTCTACTGGGAGTTCCTTAGCTCCATGAATAAGAGACTAACACAACATCTTTAGAAATGTTATATATCCTCCTTATCACGTTAAAGTAATGGAATAGTTTGAGGAAGTTGTTGATCAATAATAATAGGGACATAGATCCTTACATAATTAACTCTCCTTATGTTTGCAATTGCCTCACCCATGTATAGGGGTTTTCCAACAAAACTAATTAGATGACTGAGTCCTTTTATGGTTTAATATGCTAGAAGAATATTATGGTTATTAAATTATAAACAAACATATTTCTTCTTAAGGTTTTGAAGTTAGGTAATATGTTTCCTTCTTTGTAAGAGTGATGGTTTATTATTAAAATGCCATTGGCCAAATTCTATAATTTTTTGAGCCACAATTGAGGAATCAAACCTAAAGAGAAAAAGATTGACCTCATCAACAAAAACTTGACTTAAACGCCATTGCTTCTAATGATGTTAGGCTTAAGTATTCATAACTAGAAATAGGGGTCCTTTGTCTAGGAAAAATGCCAGTAATGATGCATCCCATTTTAAGCTCCCTCCTTTTACCATAAGAAAAATAGTTGGTTTAACTTGTTATTGGTTTGGAGGACAATAACACAACTTCAACAAAAGAGATGACTCTATTAAGACTTAGAGTCAAGACTTCTTGCTACGAGGTTGGGAGAGAAATTAGGAAGGTTAAAGTAACCTCCATTATAGGGGTAAGGGTCACTTTAGCTTAGGGAAGAGCTTGGGGGGGATTATCATTAAGAGTAAATAAGTGAGCTTTCGAAGCTAAAGGGGGCAAAAATCTTAAAAGGAAAGTGTCCAATGTTCAACATTTAGCTAAAAATAGGGAAAAATAAAAAGGAGTTCTAAAGTAGGAAAAAAAGAAACCAAAATAGGAAAAGGGAAACAAAAGGAAGGAAGGAGTAGAAAAACTTTGAATGAAGATTGTAAAGAAGGGACTAAGGTATAGGAGAGGAGAAAGAGGAGGAAGAAAAAGATAAGGGAAAGCTGAGAAAATAAAAGTTAGACGATACAATTAAGGAGCACTATACAAAAAGCAGAAAGTAACAAAAACAACTAGAAGTTGGACAATAGGAAAGGAAAGTAGAGGAGTGAAAAGGAGGAGAATAAGAAGTTATTTTTATAGGGATATCCAATCAAACAAAAGCAAAACCTGATCAATGAACTAACCTATAAGTAAATGAAGACTATATATGTTGGATCCGGGTGGATGAACCCACCAACTTCAGATCCAGGTATCGGGTGAATGAACCCACCAACTTCACTACCCCATTAATCAGTATTGTCCGCTTTGGTTGCGATTCGACCTCGCAACCTCAC
>JANSVB020000150.1:383124-408584 GCA_025504935.2 Erythroxylum haughtii | reverse complement strand
AATAAAATAAAATAAAATATATTAAATAATTAATAATAATATTTTTATATAATTAATAATAAATTGTATATAATTAATAATAAAATAATAAAACTTTTATTAAAATTTTTATTATTTTAAAATACAAAATATATAAAAGAAATTATTTGTCATAGTTGCGACTTAAACCGTAATTTTTTAATTGAACATGATTTCTGTTTTAAAATCATAGCATTAAACCTCCTGTAAATATTTCATTCTGTGTCTGAAGGTCTCTCTGCTCTCTTGCAAAAAGCAGAGTTGACAGGTGATATTCATAGTGTTAGTATCTGTCATGGTGGCTCAACTATCTCTCATCTTTTCTTTGCAGATGACAGCTTTTTCTTCTTCAGAGCTTCTCCTAATGAATGTGGTTATCTTAAGAATATCTTTTCTATCTATGAAAAAGCTTTGGGTCAAGCAATCAATCTGCAGAAGTCGGGAGTTATGTTTATTTCTAATACGAAGCAAGATGTTAAACAAGCTGTCATTACTATATTGGGGGGTTTCTAATCCTATTAATCATGGTCGTTATCTTGGGTTACCTTCACTGGTTGGGAGAAATAAAAAGTAGGTTTTTGCTTTCCTGAAAATTTGTTTAAGTAAAAGGATTTCTAGTTGGAAGAACAAGTTGCTCTCGAGATCAGGCAAGGAAATTGTTTTGAAGACAATTGCCCAAGCTCTTCCTACTTTTTGTATGAGTGTTTTTCGGATTCCTATGGGCATTTGTGATGATTTATAGAAAATGATGAATTCCTTTTGGTGGGGTTCACCTTCAGGTGACTGTGCTAAAATCCATTGGGCTAAATGGGAGAGACTTTGTGTTTGTAAGAAATTAGGAGGTATGGGCTTTCATGATTTGAAGTGTTTTAATCTTGCAATGTTATGCTGACAAGGATGGTGATTTTTAACATACTCATATTCTTTATCGAGCAAGAAACCAATAAATTTTGATCTAATTATAAAGATTGGCAGTGTGATCTTTTTGTCAAGTACGAAGGAGTATGAAAAGTTTATACGCGTTTCTAATTTGTAATATTGCTACCAATCCTGACTTGCTTGGTTTAAATTATTTGTAAAACCATACAAAATATTGACACGACTATCGTTAAGAGAATTTGACTTAAAATAATATAAAAAGAAGGGTAAATTATTCAAAAATAAAAAAGTGTGAATTCTCTTTATTATTTATATATAAAATTTTAAATATAATTAACAAAAAGTATTATCAATTATAATAATCAAAATTAACCCTAATAATTTAAATACTCTTTAAACGTTTATAAAATCTAGTCTTTCATCAACAATTAATCAATTATGTAATAACAAATTAAATTACACAATTTAATTTATCAAAAATAAAATTTTAATAATTTTTTAAAAATCACTAAATATTTATTTAAATTGTTTTTTTTTGCCTTAATCTAAGTAAGAATACCCATTACAACTTCGGAGATAATTAGAGTTTTTAATAATTTAACAATTCTTTTAGAATTTTATTCGTGTAAAAAAATGATTTTCATACAAATTTAAAAGCATAAATTAAAGAGGAGTGAAGAACAAAAAGTGAAAAAGCAAGACCAACCAATAAGGCTTTAATCATTTCTCTCCATACTCATCAAGTGCGTCTTAATCATTGAATGTTGCTAATGGACCAATTGCATTCCTACTAAGAGGAGCTAGTCCACTTCTTTTACAATTACTCAATTACTATTCATTCATTTTAGTAAATTATTTAATAAATTAACAATTCAAAATCAGAAGTAACTGATCAAAAGTTCTCATACAAATGTTGAATATTGAGTTTTACATAAAAAATATATATATGGACAGAGATGCATTGCTAAAGAAAAGATAAATACTCTCATATCTATATGTATTTATCTTATCTATATCTCTAACACGTAGATATTCATTAAGAGTCAAGATATTGCATAAATAACATGGCATATTATAAAATACGAGACCATAGTCCAATAAGAATTGATAATTCTAGCATAATTAGAATATGACATAAGTAAGTAGACAAAATTTTATCATCACGAATACATTAAATTTCACTCATACATGAATACATAAAATTTTAACATGTAAATTCCACTCATAACTTTTATTGAACACTTCAAAAGCATGACAGATTCATCCTAAAAAACCTAAGCAAATCATGTCTTTTTCCTTCCTCAACATTTTCCAGAACATTGCAAAGACAAATAAACTGTAGACAATTGAAACAATCACAAAAACACCTCCAAAAACTCCTAGGTTCATGCAACGTTCGAACATATATACCAACACGAGTTATACAAAAAATCACAGAGAAAAAAGGCTGAATTACTTACCTCCACCGAAGGACACAAGGATAGTGTCCAGAGAAGACAGACGCACACAAACATCGACGAACGAAAGAGGAATCGACGACAGATAATTGAGAGAGAGGAAAAATGAAAATGAAAAAGAGCGAGGGAGAGGCAGGGGGTCTTTGGGTAGGTTAAATATGTAGGAAAACGAAGTCGTTTGGTGTTAAATCAAATGACATTGTTTTCATTTTATTAAAAACATTGAAGCCAAAGGAAACAATGACATTTGCCTCTAAAAATTTACCGATAGAATTTACCAATGGAATAAACCCAAAAAGAATTTATTCTGTCAAGCATTTCCACCTTCTTTACGGATGGGAATTTTCTATCATCACTATATTCCGTCGAAAAATTTGTCAGCATAATTTCCCTCCATATTTACTTATAGATATTTTCTATCGCAAAAATGAAAATTTTCCTGACAATGTTACTAGCAAAAAATGATTTTCTATCAATAATTTACTACGGTTTCGTTTACATCGATAATTTTCCATCACTAATTACTAATTTTCTTGTAGTGATGCATAATGAATATTTAGTCAACTATAAACACAAAACGTAATTTGCAACTGTAAATAATCCATAATGCATCAAAATAATGAAATTAAGGGTGTAGGAAGGAAAATACCTAGATGATGCTATAAAAATGGTGAAGAAGCTATAAAATAATTGCAAAGCTAAAAAAAAAAAGGGTTGGAGAAGGCCTAGAGGTTGGAAATATATCTAAAAACCTAAGTGCAAGATGGATTTTCGAAGAAATCAAGTGAAGGATGTTGTGAAAAATAAGGAAACATAGCTTTGGCATGCCTTTTACAGAATGGAACACGATACCTATACAATAACATGTAGAGTAGTGTTTACAAAAACATAGGTACTTGTTAGATTACATACAAAAATATCTCAAAATTGGGGCAATGTAGGAATTACATGGTGGGGTGTTGACATAACATGGGTCTTATATAATGGGGACATAGGGTTGTGTTGACTGAATTAAATGTAGGAAAAGAATACAAAAGATTTAGGATTGAACACAAGGAAGAAAAGGAGCTATATAGGTCATGGTTTACACTATAATCCACTCTCTCTCTTTTTATTACCTAAATACAGGGCCAACAGTTGTGCTATATTTAACTAGGACCAACCTTTCATATAAGGGGCATATTTGAAAATGACACATTCGATTTCTTTATGGATTTTCTTGTACGTGAATATGAGTTTAGTATAGGGAAAACATAGTGGGTGTCTATAAATACAACTTGTGCAGTAGGTCATGTATAGGTTGTGTTTTGAAGTGGCATATTCTATTTCTCGATGTTGGACTCAGAGCCATGTTACTACCATATTGATCTAAAAACCTACAAAACCAAACATCCACTAATTCTAAACACTTATCATGAAAAATCAATTAGGATTCAATAAAATAAGAGTCAGAAAATTACATTAATACTATGTGAAATTTAATAAATAAAATAACTAAAAAATAGTCTAAATCATAAAAAACAAAAAAAGTGTTGGGTGCCTCCTAACAAATAAAGTGTTGGGTAACCACATTTTGTTACTTAAACTATATAGAAGTGTTAGATCATGTTTTCGGAACCCAACTCTAGATTTAACATGACAGTACAATATTGGTTTCATATTCAATAATACATCCATTAATACAAATACATTGAATCATTATCTATCATATTTGCCTATGTACTATTTCTCATTTCTAATTATCCACAAACTTTTGTTTTCTCACATTCTGAAAAAACATCACTTTTCTCACTAATTCTATTAACTTAAACTCTTAACACATGCTCATGCATGTGACTCATACTCATGCGACTCAGACTAGGAATCAGTTGCCACTGTCTGCTATGACATGACAAAAATACACGTATCTTGACATATATTTTGAAAAATGCCCATGTAAGATACTAAAACTGGGCTCTAATATCATACATGTTGGACCTCGTTTCCAGAGCACAACTTTAGAATCATAAAACGTGAGCATATCACCCTGTAGGGTTATTTCAATGTAATCTCCTTAACCATCAACAATTCATCTTCTTGTTTTAATACTAAAAGTGTTGTGCCCCAATTCTGAAGTCCTCACCAGTCAAGCAACAGATATTCAAAAATTCTTCTTCAGTACAATCGTAGCTCTATGTCTGTAGTCTAATTTGAAATAAGAATCATCTCATTCTGAGCTTTATAGCTCAAGATATGATTAAAATACCGAAGTATGTTTAGTAAAATAACAAATTCATGCTCTTCCAACTGATTCCCTAACTTTCTTTCCATATATTTTTTGAATCAAATCCTAAGGCTACCAATTTTTATAGAGAGATAGAAAAATGTGTTAGGAAACTATTTGTTCAATAATTAAGTCATTTGGAGGTCAGACGACAAAGTTATGTTCAAAAGAATCAAACATGTTCAGAGCTGGAAAAACCCTTCGGGTGCGATTGCGAGGAATAAAGGTGCGATCGCGAGGATAAAGGTGCGATCGCGAGGAATGAAGGTGCGATCGAGAATAAAGGTGAGATCGCGAGAGTGCTTGGTGCGATCGTGACTGAAGCTATCTCGCATATACATCCTATGTAGCATCTCTACTTATAATGATCATATCTCTCAACTCTGATATCCAAAAATTTCATATTATATTTCGTTGGAAAGCTAGAAAGATAAGCTACAATGTTCAATTCAGCCTAGATTAATACATATTTTCCCCTAAATTCAGAACAAAAAGTTTTCCCCTATGAAAACTTGAAAATGTAATGTACAACTTGGAAGGTCATGGCCATAACCATTCAACTACCAACTTTACTTCATTAAACTCTCTAATCTCTACTCATATGACTCATCACTTACAGTTAATTCTTATCATTCACAAAAATCCTATCTTTCTTTTCCATAACATCTCACTTATGTATATATATAACAACAACTCATGTTCAAAATTCATCATCTCAAGTTGATAACTTCTTCAAGTATACCTAATTTCAACTCAACATCATCCATACATAATTCATATTTCATTAACATCCAAAGAAAAGAGTTTTACAAAAAGTTTTACGTGAACGAGTAATTCTATAAAAAAATAGCTAAAACCTTGTGTTTTCCATAACTAACTTAAAATGCAAAAATATGCAAGTTCGGAGCGATGCCTTGACTCTTAATCACTCGATCTCTTGCTCATCACCTGGAGATGAGGAGGAGTGGGGGTGAGCTTAAAAGCTCATGAGTAACAGTTTATAATGGAGAAACAAGGAAAACCTTGAAAATATTCATTTTTCATAGAAAATTCATATTGAATTCATAAAGCACATGTTTCTCAAATTCTCGTCATGAAATCCAATTCACAACAACACAATTTATGCGTTCATCAACTTGTTCACAAAATCATAAACATATAAGCACATCAGAATAGTTTGGGTAGGTCTATAAATAGAACTAACTAAAACACATTCTCACATAATGGTCCTGTGTAGTCGTAAACAAAATGAACTATTGCAATCCCACATAGTAGTTTTGCACAGTCATAAACATGAGGGAGTATGTGAAGGAGCTCCATGCCACTAATGGATAGGCGGGAAAAGCCTTTAGTCGAAGTGCACTTGACTTAATAGAATGGACTTACCATAAACCCACATAATTATGCATTTCATAACTTGTATATTTGTTGCCCAAAATGGCACATTTTCGAAACATGATTTCATAAACTTGATATCCTTTCACGAACATTTTCATTTTTCATTTCTTAATTTATCCACAAAATCCATATAAAAAATGTAGCACTTTCTCAAAGCATTTAAAGAACAATAATTACACATTTATAAAGTAGTTGAAATTATTTACTTCCATTTCTTGAAAGATGGCTTATTTACTTAATTATAAGCATGTAACCCATCTTGAATTCCTTGCTTAACACGTGCTCAAAGATGCCTCTCCTCTTGTTCCTCTTACCTCTCTTGATTCCATTGAATCTTCACCAAATGAAGGGTTTCTTAGCTCTTATGAAAGCTCTTCTCTTCCTCTACCTTTTTCTCTTCTCGAACAACCTCAAAATCTCTCTAGAAAGCTTAGAAAAGATAACCTTAGCTCAACCCTCTTCTTTTTTCTTAACCACTGAAACTCTCTTCTTTCTCTCTTTTTTCATATTTCTCTCTTCTCTCCCTCATTTCACGTTTTCTTCCTTCTTTAAAATGCAAGACAACATTTTTTCTTCCACTTATACCCTTAATGAGTCTAAATTGTCCATTGTGCCCTTCCTTCATGCCTTATGGCTATTTTCCTTAAGTGTTATGCCAAAATTGCCCTCATATATTCTTACCTCTTTTTAATTCAACAATCTAATGAAATAAATCATACTAACATAGACACAACAATTAAATTACAAAAATAAATCTATCAAAACCTCATAATTCATTTAAATGATGCTTAACTAAAGGAAAAAATTTTGAGGGCCAATGAGAACAATATGACAGGATGTATATGGATCCTTTCTCAATTGGATCTCTTACTATGTATGACTTTAATCATTGCTCACTCCCTTTGAAATTTTAGGTATTCTCACTCCAAATGTCTATAGCTCCATAAGAAAAAACTTGCATACTTATAACTTTCTAGACCACTCAATCAAGAGTTAAAGAGAAGTTTCTAATCTTCTTCACGAAACTCCTTATAGAGGATATGTCTATCATACTAGTTCTTGGTCCTCTCCTTGTAGATCTTGATGTGTTTATAGGCATGTAGCCTCAACTCTTCAAGCTCGTGGAGTTGGAGCAATCATTTTTCACTTGCAACTTTTAAATCAAAGTTAAGAGACTTAATCGCACAATAAACTTTATGTTATAATTCGACTAGTAGGTGATAGGATTTCCCGTAAATTATCTTAAATTGTGACATGTCAATAGAACTCTTATAAGTTATATGATTAGCCCATAATGTTTCATTTAATTTCATTACCCAATATTTCCTCAATCTAATAACTATCTTCTTAAGGATACTCTTAATTTCTTCATTCAAAACTTCCATTTAGCCATTAGTTCATGGGTGGTATTCTAAAGCAAGTTTATAAGTCACCCTATATTTTTTTTAAAGAGGGCCTAAAATTAATTCTTAGGGAAATGTAGACCTCCATCACTTACTACAAATTTAGGAACACAAAACCTCAAGAAATTCACCTTCTTGAAGAGCCTTGTCACTACCTTGGCATCATTAGTTAGTGACGCTATAACTTTTACTCATTTGGACAGATAATCAAAAACTATTAGAATATACTTATTACCACATGAAGAAGGAAAAGGCCCATAAAGTCATTTCCCCAAATGCAAAAAATCTTAACCTTTAGGATGTTATTGAGAGGCATCTCATTCCTCCTTGAAATATTCTCGATTCTTTGACGCTAGTCACATATGGTCATATATCTATAAATATCATTAAAGAGGGTAGGTAAATAGAAACCTTCTTCTTGCTTAAGAGGTACTTGATAATGGAATAATTAATGTAAACAATAATTTTTGATCTTACTAAGTATAATCTAAATTTATGAATGGAAAACACCACTATTAATATCTCCTGCTTTGTGGTAACATAATTCACCTAGGCTTTATCCAATGTTTGGCTAACAAAAAAAATAGCATGCACCTTCTTATCCTTTTTTTACCCAAAAACCTATGCCTATTACAAAATCACTTAAATTGCACATAATCTTAAATAGGAGGTTCTAACTAGGAGGTCACTTAATTAGAGCACATATAAGTGTTTCTTTCAAATTGAAAAAAGAAACAAGGCATTCTTTGATAAAATTCAAACTTACATCCTTAAGAAGCAAATTAGTCAAAGTTTTAGCTATAAAACACTGGTAATATTCAGCATAACCTAGAAAACTCCTCATGCCCTTAACAATAATGGGTGGCAATATAGTCTCTATCAATTTAACCTTCATGTTATCAACCTCAATTCCTTGCTTGGACACTAAGTGTCTCAGGGAAATTCCTTCTCTCACCATGAAATGACACTTTTTTCAATTTAGAACTATAATAACATCTTTACATTATGATAACACTTTAGATAAATTAGTTAAACATTCATCAAAAGTAGTGCCATATATAGATAAATCATTTATGATCACCTCTATAATATTCTCTATAAATAAAAAAGAGTATCATATAGTGTTGGAAAGTAGCAGGAGTATTACAAAGACCAAAAGGTATTCTTCTATAAGTAAAACTGCCATAAAGGTATGCATACATGGCCTTTTGTTGGTAATTAAGAGGGAAAGGGATTTGAAAGAAGTTAGAATAACCATTTATAAAACAAAAATCAAAATTCTTTACTAACCTCTCAAGAATTTATTCAATAAAAGGAAAGGGAAAATGACCATTATGAGTTTCCTTATTCAATTTTCTATATTCTATGCACATCCTCTAACTCGTAACTATTGTTGTGGGTATTAAATCATCATTCTTGTTCTTTATAGCATCCCTTTTTATGAACTATTTAGACTGGGATAACCCATTCACTATCGTAGATAGGGTCGATTATCCTGGCATCTATTATTTTAAGCATATACTTTTTAACAACTTCCTTTATATTGGGATTAAACCTCCTTTAGTACTCAATAAAGGGTATATAATCATCTTCTAGTAGTATTCTATGCATAAAATTTTATAGGTTAATAACTTTAATATCATTAATGGTATACCCAGTAATATGTTGATGTAACCTAAGTATTTTTAGCAATTTTTTAATTTTAGACTTATTTAAAATTGAATTTACAATTGTAGGATAAGTGGAATTAGGTCTATGGAATTTATACTTAATAATGGAAGGAAGAAGTTATAGTTATATATGTGGAGTCTTCTTTTCAATCTCACTACTTGGGGAGTTATCTTTCACCAAGAATTCTTCAAATAGAAAGTTTAGGTCATGTTTAGCTAACTCTTCTCTCACTAAATAGTCGGTCATATCAATCTTACAATAAGAATCTGCAAAAGAAGGATATCTAATAGACCTAGGTAAATTAAACTCAAACTTTTCATCACCAACACTCAATAAAAGCTATACATTCTTCATACTGATGATGACTCCAACTGTAGCTATGAAAGCCCTTCTAAAAATGATGGGGATTTCAGTATCCTCTCCATTATAAAATAACAAATATAGTAGGAATATAAAGGTACCCACCTTGATAGGTACATCTTTAGATATACTTACTAGATAATTGATGGAGAGGTCTATCAATTATAAGGTGATGATGGTGGACTGCAAATCTCCCATCTTGAGCTCCTGTAAATAAAAAATAAAAAAACTTTTGGGATCTTTGAGTTTAAGATGCAATTTATTTTAAATAATAAGACTACATTTATCTTATCAAAGCCAAAATTTTATAGTTCTTGAGCTTTTTGATTAATATCTCCTTTAAAATTTTGGCATAAAAGGGCATCTCTTTTAAAGCATTCGTAAAGGGGATATTAATATACAACTTTTAAGGCATATAAAAACTTCTTAAATTTTTTATCTAGTTTAACCTTAGCTAACCTTTGAAGGAAGGGCATATATAACTTGTAATATGGAGGGGGAATGTACTTAGGTTCCTCACTCTCTTCCCTTTTCTCCTTATAAGTTTCACCTTTCTCACTTGATTTCTATTTTTCATTATCTTATCTATCTCTAGCCTTCCTCACCTTAGGATCCTCTCATAGCTACACTCCTCAATGTTATTATCTTCTATTGCTTTATAAAATTCTCAAGTTAGCTAGGAACTTAAATGATTTGGGCTTTTAACATCTTGTTATGGGTAGCAATAAAGTCCACTTTAAGTTTTAGCTACTTAGTTGCCTCTTTTATCTCTTAATTCTATTTAGATTGGGTGGTCTAGAAGTTATCTAGTAGAGACTCTAGTTTTTAATTTTAAGGAGGGGTGTTATAGGGTCTTGATTAGAAAGTGGGTGGTTGTTTACTATTTTGAAAGGTAGGGTTAAACATTTTTCAATAGGAGAAGAATGGTTGGTTTCTTCACTTGGGGTTATAAGTAATAGAAAATGGGTTGTTCTTCTAGTTGGGGTTATTAACAAAGTTGACTTATTCAATTGAAGAGTCATGAAAATAATTTTCGCAATTAACATTTTCTAGTTAAATGTTCTGAAGATCCATAAATATCACAAGACATGTTAGATTTACCAATAAATTTAGCACTTATATGATCAAATTTTTTAGAAAAAGCATCAATTTTTAGTATGTAGAAGATTCAAGGCATTAAGTTCATACTTACCTGGAACCTTCTTTGGAGCAGTTCTTTCACTTGACCATTAGTAATGTTCTTGATTCATTTCCTTGATGAAATTTAGTGCTTCATCTATAGTTTTGCTCATAAGAGCTCCACTAATAGTTGCATCTACTAAAATATTCATATTGTAGGTCATCCTATTGTAAAAAGTCTAGACAATTAGCTATTTATTTAACCCATGATGAGGGTATAAAATCAATAGCTCCTAATACCTTTCCCAAGACTCATATGATGATTCGCCTTACCTTTGGTTAAAGGTAGTGAAGAGATCATTGATATGAGTAATCTTGCCTAAAAGGAGTACTTAGCTAAAAATTCTTGGGACAATTGATCTTAAGTGTGATGGATTTTACTGTTAAGGTTTGTAACCACACTCTCACCTTATCCCTTGGAGAAAAGGAAGACAATCTAAGCTTAATGGCATCATAAGAGACATTATTGAGCTTTATTTTATCGTAGTATTCTAAAAACATTGATAGATGGAGGTTTGGATCTTTCTAAAGGATTCTTTTTAAACTAGTTTTTCTATATTAAGTAGTGACAATAGGGCTTTAGATTGAAGTTAGTGGCTTTTATGATATGCCTCATAATACCTAAACTAATGATTTAAGCATTTAATGTGACAAAAACCTTCAGGGACCTCATGTTCTTTATAGTCATCTTTACTTCCTTACTTCTATTCCCCTTTAGAGCCTTCTTCTTATATGTAATGTTATCCTAATCTCAAGATTTGGCTTAATAAAATTCCTAGGATTGTTGAACTATCACATACAATAAATGGATTATAAAAGAGAAAGAATATAACAAACTCAATAAATAATAATGAAAGAAAATAAAAAAAACCCCTAGTCTAATCAATTTGCAAATTGATCAATATCAATGCCCAATCTCCAACAGAGAAACCAAAAACTTAAAGTGTATTTTACCATAAGTGTATGGTGTAATTGTAGTTAGAATTGGTCAATCTCACAAAAACTGTCATTTGATTACGAACTATTCATAAACTAATTAACTACGGCAATTATTATGATTGATTTAAGAATAAAATAAATAATAAACCTAAACGCCAAATCAAAGCAATGATTAATAATAAAACAAGCTATGAATAAGCTAAATTTAGGTAAGGTGTTCCCTATGATTTCACTATGTTCAACTTCACCTTAACCTAAAAAACAATTCAAGTTTCTGACCATTAAGAATTTTTTGGTTATAATTGTATTCTCTCTTAAGACATAAAACTATAGTTATCCTTTGATTGAATAAATTGAAATCCCTTTCTAATTAAGACAACCTAAGAATTCATTAATTCCCTTTATGAATTCTCTTAATAGGTTTTACCTGAACCTAGGAAGATCTTATGTTTCTCTCTTAAGTAACTCACGTTGAATCTTATTTATCCATGTTATGATTTAATCATATATCGAATCTTTTGAATATAAGGCATGAATCAAATAATTGAGCATCCCACTTTTGCTCCTTCAATTTAATCAATTATAATAAAATGGAAAAATCTCAAGAAAACGAGAAATTCATCAAACCAAAAGATCCATCAACTTAACATATCATATCCTGGGGTCCATCCCATTTAGATTCATATCCCAATTAGTTCATAATCAAACAAGAAATAACAGCATAAAAATATAAAAGAAAATAAAAACAAGAAATCATGGTCATAAGTTTGAATCTTAAATATTTAGTGAATCTTGTTGAATTATTTTCTTTCTTATAGGATTGATTTTCTTGATCATTACGTGATGTAATATGGCTTTCCAATGACTTCCATTGCTTTCCATCCTTTTTTGGTAAAAAAAATCCCTCTATTCTTTTCTTCATCCTTTCTTTAAAATTGAAATCCTAATCTTTAATAAGTAACATGGCCCCAAAATAGTTTTGTATTACCTAAATTTTCTAAAAGTTTACATTGCTATCATAGGACCAACAGGGAGATGTGTGTGGTCCATGTTTCTTAATTCAAGTACCAACACATGGGTATGTAGGTTGGTAAAGAAGAAGCAGAACCAACTATATTGGAACATGTCCATAAGATGTTGGCATATAGGTGTCGTGTTTTAACGTCCTTCTTTAATTATTCCAAAGTCTAAATTAGTTCAATTCTTCTCCAAATTTGATCCTCTTTCTTTAAAAAGTAAAAAAAAACTAAAACAAAATATATATCTTTTCAAGTGACAAATCCTCTAAAATTATCTAGAACACAAGCAATATGTTATAAAAATTATGTTAAAAATTAATGTATGTTTAGCATACATTAGGTGACAAACTCAATAACACCTAAAATTTCCTAATGTTTTACAAAGAATGTAGTTGTTCCAAATACTATAAATCCTTTTAACCTTGAAAAAAAGAAAATAATAGAAAACCCATTAGGAAAAAACAAATTTTTATAGACAAGAATAAGAAAAGTCAAGAGAGAAACCAAATCTTTGAGCGAAGCAACTCTGAGGTTTTAGAGACAATTATTAGGCTTTAGCTTATAAGTTTTGGAGAAAACTATTGAGAGAGAAATTTCTAGTTTTAGCTTATAAACACAACTATCAGACTTTAGATTGGGCAAGGCTATAAAGATTGAGCCTAAGCCTAGTAAAAAGCTCAATTTTTTCTTTAAGTTCAAATCTAGCATAAAGCATGATCAACTTGGATCAAACTCATTGACTTTAGTTCAAATTAGGCTATTATTGCCATCCCTACATGTAACTTATAGATGAGATATAGTTAATACATAGTCTAGAACTCAACAGTGTCACAACTCATATCTACCATTAGAATTCCTTATAACACACATAAAAACACTAAAATAAGGAGAGTTTTACATTATTTTTAGTTTTATAATTAAGTTTAGCCATCAAGGGAGAGAAAAACCCTGGAGAGGTACCGAGCAACTGTTTTCAGGGAAGAAAAGATTAGAAAACATCCTAATTGAGCATATAAAATTAAAATGTTGAGATTAACTACAAATGTTATATTATTTATTGTTCTTTTGTTATATTGTTTATTTAAAAATGATCATTGGCTAATGTTTTATATGTTTAAATAAGGGAACCAAACTTATTATTTTTGGTATATATTGATTCAATTATATATGAAGGATTTATTTATGAGAAATTTTTAATTTTTTAATATTGATTTATTAAAGGTTGCCATCAGATAAAATTATTATTTTCATTTAGAGGATTGGAAACAACCTACATATAAGTAGACTAGTTGAATGGGGATTATAAAAATAGCCCTACATAAATCTTTTGTTATCAGAGTCAAATCTTTCATGGAATTTCAGAAGTCTTAATGCATTATTGAGAGTTTTAATTATATACAGATATTAGTTAATCAATCTGACAACATGTAATTGTAACTCGAGAGAGAACTACTTTGGAAGTTAGGAAAATTTATCAGTTTAGTTAATAAAACCTTTTTTTTATTGAAACATAAATACAAAGATAATGTTGTGGGAAGCATTGCATAAATATTTATTCATAGTTTTCTTCTCTTGATCATTTGCTTTGTTTTATTTCTAGCTGATTTTTGTCTATTTAGATGTGTTTTAATTTTGATACCAATCAATAATTCAATATCTTTATGTAATTAGTTAGGCAATAGAAAGAGAATGCTATAAATCTCCATCACTTCTTCATAGGAATGATACTTCATTCACCACTGTATTATTACCAAATGATTGGTGCATTTGCCTTAGGTTGTGCATAATAATATTATAATAGATAAAAGTTTTAAATTTTTCAATAGAAATCACCACAACACATCTACTAGATCCCACTCTATGATAAAGTTCAGGATGTGATTCATGAATCCAATTAACACAACTAATTCCACTTCTATAAGTGATAATTGAGTTATGTTTTTTAGTATGCTTGTTTAGAGCTTTTTTTTTCTTTATGTTTGGATGATTTATAAAATTTATTATATCTTATATTTTGTTTACATGCCTTATTTTAGCTCCTAAATGAGGCAATAATGAATTCATATAAGTTGGAGCCAAGTTAGAGAAGTTTTAGAGGTATTTTGGATAAACACAGTGAGCATGGTCCTATGTTCAATGAAACGGTAGCAACATGATACCATGGTTAACCTCGCAAAGACTACTATAACATTTGACTTCTTCCATAACTTGTCATAACAAAGGAAATATCCTAAACATAACCTTGTGTTCCCACTACACTCCACCCTGACGTATTCTACTTCTTAGGATAACTTTTCAAATGAAGAACATGGTTTAAATAAGGATCCATGTTCCATTACATGGCTTTAATATGAACTTATGCTTATAGAATTTAGACTTGTGTTAGCCAAGTGATTGATATGCAAAAAAGGAGCTACTAATATAATGTAGATTTAACACAATACCATGTTCTTCACTTATGTTTACTAGGTGAACGCTTAAATGTGAAAAAGAAGAGTTACTAATCCAAATATTTTTAATATGGTATAATGTCCTTAACCCCTGTTAGCAGTGAACTTGATGGAAACTAGGATTTTTGAAAGTTGTAAAGAATACGAGACCAACATGGACTTTAGAGTAATAAAGGGGCCAAATTAAAGGTTTGTACAAGCAACTTAGAAAAAAGTTTAAGATTCTATAAAGATTCAATCAAAAACATCAGGATTCAAGGTTCATGAGAGCTCATTCTTCTGTCTTATTTATTATGGTTTTCTTTTTCTTTTTATTACCTAAATGTGGATATGGATTTAGGTGGGACCCTAGAACCTACTATTTAGATTGATTTCTTTGATTTAGTGATATATTTAAGTTCTCTTGATAATTATTCCTGAGTTTGTGTCATATTGATTGAAGAAGAAAATTGCAAAAATTCAATTTTGAATTTCATACATAGGGATTAAGAAATCATATGTATGAATAATGAGAGCTTCATGAAATATTAGAGATATAACTATATAAATATTCTAAGTTGGAGTCAAATTTGCAAGGAAATTCATAAGACAAATTAATGCATTCTGAAAATTTTAATTAGAAAGAAATTTCAATCAATCAACTTACTAATATAAGGTATATTGATTGAGAAAGAATATGGTTATGATTTTAGAATTTCTACCAATCCAATAAACTAGGGTTATTCATTGAATAAAGATAAATCTAAGCATATAAAGATTCCATGGGGATTTCGGTATAGATCTTATTTATCTATTGGTTGCTTTAATCTTATTCATTGCTTTAAATTAGTACTTTAGATTAAGATAGCTAATTCTTTATCATTAATTTAATAATTTTTATTAAATTAGATAATAAAAATATGGTTGGTACTATTAATTGTTGTTCTTATAAGATCAACACTCATATTCACCTAAGTTATACTTTAAAAACAATATTTCCACTTGCCTTTTAGCACTATTTAATATTTAGATTGAATATATCACATTATTGTCCTCTAGACAGGCTTTTCATTTTGGAGGTTTTGTGATTCTACTCTTCCTATACACCTATTATTATGTTTTTCTTCAAAGTTCAGTATATACTCTCTCCACGTCCCAGATGTTATATGTTATAGACCTATTCAGACTATATATAAATAAATCAACTTCCTCCAAATCAATATATCTTCTAGTCCATTCTTACACTTCCTTGAAGGTATATTTCCTTTCCATCTTTAATGATTTTCATAAGGGTTGATGTCATTTAAACCCTTTCTTAAAAGCACAAGTTGTAGTGGAGGTATTTATATTATGTCTTTATGTATCTTCTATATTGAATCATCTAATGGAATCTTTGAGAGTTTATCTTGATTTTTGAATTATATTAAAAAGTTATTAGGTCATAAGGTATGCAACAATTAATGGAGAAGTGAGTCTCAATTAATTATTTAATTATGTGAAGCCAACTACTGAACTTATAGGATATATTTGGTACCGATCTCTTGTTTGACTTGTAAAAGTATACAAGAAAGCTCCACACTTTATTTATTTTGATGCCCTATGTACATCATTTCTTCTAATCTTATGGTACGATTGTATAGATCTATCATGCCATTACAGGGATTTCATGGTGACAACTTGAATTTCAGTATTAGTGGCTCGAATAATATGGATATGGTGAAAGGGCAGCGAAAATCAGCATAAATTGGCTATTGATTTTTGTCTTACAATATCTTGGGTGAAACATCTCTACAATAATATGTTGTGGGTGGGACTATGGTATTGTTCTGATTTCCAGATCTTTCTCTGCTTAGGGGTATAATATGGTATGCCTCATCTAGTAATAGTTTTGTTTATTAGGTACCATGGAAATGCTTTGACATGATTTTATATGTTTCTGCAGGTGTGGGTCTAAATTAAAGAGCTGTGATTATTGAAAAAAATTGTTATTGAAATTTCTCAATGATTATTGAAAAGTTAGAATATTCAAAGGGTAAAGGCATTTATAATTAGGAGGCCTAGGTTTGAGGGTAGTTGTGAAGAAGGAGAAGGAGTAGGATTTATTGGTTCCATTTGTTGTTAAGATAGTAAGGTGTTAATTTGTGATCACTAATCTTACATTTTATCATATTAACAAATCACAATGACAGTCAAATGACAAAAAAGATTTTCTAGGTATTCTTTGGGCTTAATCTAGACTTGAGTGTTTGTTACTGGTCTTGATATACTCTTTTTATAAACTTGCAAAACTAAATGCAAAAATATTTTCCAATATTTAGTTCTAGTAATTAAGTAAATGAGAGCTAAGAAAGAAAGTATAATATTTTAGTGAGATAAGTAGATAACAAAAAAACACGTCATTCTTAGTAATAGTAATAAATTTTGTAATGACTTATATGTGCATGAGGTTAAGAAGTTCTTAGCTTAGTGGCACTATTTTTAGGCTTTGACCTACTAATACATTTTCATATGTATCGATATCCAAGTTAAGTAAATGCATCATTCCAACTTATGTACTAACTTATATTTTGTTGATTAAACCTAAAATTTATGTTAAAGAAATTAACATAAGTCTTACTATAGAGTGATTAATAAGGTATAAGAAACAAATAAAAGGCTTGTAATGCTCCAAATTCATACTAGTCAAAAAAACAATTTCAATTCAAGTTTAAAAGAACTATATGCTTAAAATTAATTAGTTAAGAAGTTAATTACTAGTTCCTTTTGTTAAGCAAGTTTTATCTAATGTAAAACCCCCAATATTTTGCAAGTATACAGATCATAACTTGTATTAAATGAGGTGTCGATCCCATGAGAAATTAGTTAAAACTAATTGAATCCTAACTTTGTTTGGGGTTGTAAAAACATGAATTAAACAAAAATAAAAATAACTAGAAAATTAAGCAATTGAGTATGAGTTGAGTGAAATTAAAATTCTGGAATTAACATAAATAAATCAATTTAAGCATTAACCACTTAATAAATGAGGTATCTCAGTAAAACAAGATCAATCAATTGTGAGAACATATGATTTATTTTATCTTCATTTTATTACCTTAACAACTTTTGATTCACTCGGTATCGATCCTAGATTTTTGAAGGGTTGATTATTTCTCTGTCAAGATCTAATCATTTAACGCTAATTAACAACCCTTAATTGATTCCAAAATTTCATTTTTGCAATCTCTCAATTAACAAAAATAACCTACATCTTCAATTAGTTCTTAAGCAGTCTATTAGATAATCAGGTTCTCATATAAGATCTCTCTTCGTATGATTATTGATTTGATATTTATGTGATCTATTAGGTTGTTAACTCTCGTTACACAACCTAATCATATTACTATCAATTCAATCTCTCGATTTGTTATCAAAGTATGCACAACCATAAACATCACTATACCTAAACATTTTGTTAAGTTGTTAGGTTAAGCTATCAATTTTTGCTTGCACTTCCATTATTGAGGCAACAACAATGGCTCGATTATCCTCATAGAAGGTTATTTGTTTTCTGCTTCTATCTAGCATCCAAAGACATCTATTACTTGCCATCTCTTTTAACAAATCTTTCGCTTCCTTAACTTTCTTTCTCATTGGAGATCCTCTAGTGCTGTATCAATGGTGCCTTTTGTAAGTGGAGTAACTCTATCGTAAAAGGTTTTCAGAAGCAATGCTTTGGGTAAGTTACAGTGAGGACACCTCCTTTGTAAGCCCTTATACCATTCTCATGCTTCATAAAGTGACTCCCCATCACTTTGTTGGAAATTTGTAGTCTCCTTTATCAACTTTGTCTTCTTTATGAGGGGGAAATACTTATCCAAAAATGCACGTACTAACTGCTCCCACTTTGTGAAAGGAAAAGGTCTCTTCTTAATAATATCGTCCGACATTCCATGATATTGGAAAGTATCACATATTTCTAGAAAATTCACTCAATGAGCATTAGGATCCTTATTAGTTAACCCATAAAACTACACCGATGGTTGAGTGATGCCTTGATGTGCAGGGTTGAACCCATGATATCCATTAGTCATTGTTGGTTTTCTTGATTGTGTTCCTCCACCATCGTTTCTTCAATATCTTCTTTTGGGCATCTTGCTCATTGAATTGATCATTTGAATCGGGTGATATCAAGTGCTAAAGTTTCGGTGATCCTACTTGAATTTTGAGTAACTCTTGTGTTCATACAGTAGCACAGACACAAGAAAGGTGAAAAATTCCTTAGAATAAATGAATTCAAATAATCCTAAACTAACTCCCCAGTAACGGTGCCAAAAACTTATTGAGTAACTTTTACCTAATGTAAAACCCTCAATATTCCAAAAGTATATGGATCGTAAACTTGTAGTAAATTGAGGCGCTAATCCCATGAGGAATTAGCTAAAACTAATTGAATCCTAACTTTGTCTAAGGTTATAAAAATGTGACTAAAATAAAAATAATAATAATAAGAAAATTAAGCAATCAAATGTGAGTTGAATGAAAATAAAATTATGAAATTAACACAATTAAATCAAATAGAGCACTTAACCACTTAATAAATGAGATGTCACAATAAAACAAGATTGGCTAATTATGAGAGTATAGGATTCATTCTATCATCATTTTGCTGCTTTAATCGTTTATTGATCCTAGATTTATGAAAGCTTGATTACTCTCTCTCAAGAACTAACTATTTTACCCCAATTAATAATCCATAATTAATTCTAAAATTTTAATGTTGCAGTGTCTTGATTAATAAAATATCCTAACATTTTCAACGAGTTCTTAAGCAATCTATCAGATAATCGGGTCCTCACATAAGATCTCTCTTCCTATGATTATCGATTTGATATTATGTGACTTATTAGGATGTAAATCTCATTACCCAACCTAATCAAATTACTATCGATTTAATCTCTTAATTTATTATCAAAGTATGAGCAACCATAAATATCATAATAACCAAACATCTTATTGAAATTAAAAGCAATCAAGTCACAAAATGATTTAAGAATAAATCCTAAAATGAAGTTAGAACATCATCAACATATTCAACATTCTCAATCCAAGTTTATACAATACGATGGAAGTAAATAAACAAAAGAAAGATAGAAAGAACTTGGTTAGACTACAGCTGCTACTCCTCTTCTCTCCTCTTGATCTTCCTTAGCTCTTTCTTAATTTGGCAAGATGAAGGCTAAGTTTGTTTCGGTCTAGATATGTTCTTTTATAGTTCATTAGTCATTTAGGGTAAAGTCTAGGTCTTACCTATGCCCATTTGTCAAAAAATACCCTCCAAATATCGAAACAGAGATCCCTACATTTGACGAGTGTTTGTCATGATTGTGACACAACAGAAATTTGGATATGTCATTATTGTGAGCAAGGATTCATGATCATAACCAAGTACACAACTCTTCTGTCTTGATCGTGATAGTTCAATCACAATTGTGACTTTATAAAGATGTTTTTGACACTTGTGTCACGATAATGACTTTGTGTTTTTTTCCAAGCTTACTCTAACTTCCTTCAATCTTCATTTATCTGGGCTCATATACTAACAAACACATCAAGAACGTTAGATTAAGGTCTTAATCATGCCCAACACTTAAAAACATAAACACACAATCACATTAACATAATTATAAGCCTAAACATGCAATAATCATCTAATCAACACCTATAATCACATTAAAACACCTACCAAAACATAATGTAAACTACAACTATCAACCATTAAAATATCGAGGAAGGTTTGAGAATGTCCAAATGTTTCTCTAAGGTATTCCTTTTATCCTAACTCTTTATGGTGTGTAATTAGTGTTAGCTGTCTATTGGTTGGCATAATTAGGAACTATGGTGTGTAATTAGAAACAATTAACAGTGGAGTTTCAGTGGGACAACAAAACTCTTAAATTACAAGGAACTGATTCATAAGCACTGAAAGCTATCTCAAAGGAAAAGTAGAACAGGAGCTCAATAATCATTGTTTGTCTTCAAACTGCAATTGATTATACACCATGAGATGCCCATCTGAACATGCTGCAGCTACCTCTTACAAGAGAAGTAGATCATCACACAAACTTGAAAGAAGATACCAAGCCCAACACTTTGAAACCATATAGGTATGCCTATTTTCAAAAGCTTAGATTGAAAAACAAGTTCATGACACATTAAATTTGAGACTTATAAGGTCTGGTACTAGTCCTTATCTTCATAAATTTTTGTTAGTTTTCTTTGATGCCATTTTGAACTATATACCCAATTAGACTATGCATCATGAACATGTTCAAAAAGCTTTTGAACTATTAAGGCATTATCAACTTAGAAAATGTGCACTCGATCGACAAGAATTGAATATTTAGGGCATATTGTAACCTCAGAAGGGGTTAAAGTGGATCAAGCAAAAATCACAACCTTGCTGAATTGGCCTAGACCTACTAATGTCTATGAGTTGCATGGATTTTTAGGCCTTACAAGTTACTAACAAATATTTGTTCACAACTACGACATTATAGCTTGGCCTTTCACCAATCTCTTAAAAGAAGGGTAGTTTGGATGGTCTAAACAAACATAAATTGCATTTCAAGATCTCAAGAAACCTATGACCTCCACTCCTACATTACCTAAGCCAAAACTAATAATGAACCTTTCATTATTGACTTTAATGCTTCAGAGAATAAGATTGGAGCAGTTTTGACTCAGTAAAGAAGTCCAATTGCATTTATGAGTCAAGCCTTAGGTTCCACCAAGCAGTATGAATTGGACCCTAACATTTTAGGGTATTCAAAATAAACCTTAACATTTACAAAACGTTCAAAATGAACCATAACATTTGGAAAACATTCAAAATGAATCATGTCTATTAACGATGTTAAGCCAGTGCAAGTTAACTATTGATGTGTAATTTTTAAAAAAAAATTAAAGTAGGACCCACCATGTGATGATGTGTATTTTTTAAAAAATGAAGGTAGGTCCCATTATATATAAAACGTTAAATTTTGCCACGAAATGCAACGTTTTGATTCTATGTCACTTCCATTTAAACAACAGCTCCTCTTTTTCTTCAATTCAACTTCTATTGACATTCAAAGTGACTTCAACTACTCTTCCATTTCCACACTTTTATCCAGATCTTCCATTTCCAAACTTTTATTAAGATCTTTTACAGCTTCTGCAATCTTTGACTTCAGCTACTCCTGCTTTGTCTTCAACTCCAAGAACTTCATAGTAATTAAAAGCCTCTCCTTTATTTGTTATTCCAAAGCCTTGATTTTATTTTTGGTTTTCACATAAGGTGTCTTCCCTACTTTTGCTACCTCTGATTTTAGTAGTTGGATCATGTTTTTCAAATCTAATGAGTTGATTACAGCTTTTATTTTCTTTAAAGTTTCTCCCTTCAACATTTCTAGCTTATCCTTTAACTCAAGATGAGAGGCTTACTTGTCGAAATCTTTTGTATGTCTTACAAACTTAACATTCAAACCCATGGTCTTAAGATAATTTGCAAGTTCCAAATCTATCCAAATCTATCTCTTCTTTGACTTGAGAATGATCTCCTTTGCCTCTTGATCTAAATCTCCATTATTAGAAGCCCTTAACTTTTTAACTTAGACCTTTAATGCTTCCGTCTTCTCCTTCATATCAGGTTAGTCTGTGACTTCTTTCATTTTCTTATTAATTTCTTGCTTCAATGCTTCACCTTTAGCGCTCTTCTCTGAGATGCTTTGGGCTTTAGAGAAATCCTTCAACATATCAAGCTTATGCTTAAGGCTTGCATAGTTAGGAGCTGCTGATAAACCTTAAATTATTTAATCTTTTAGTTTTTCAATCTTGTCCATTAAAATGGGACGCATAAGTTGGCCCTTTGATTCAGATTTCAGACCCACTACTTTAATCACCAACAGTTGCGTTTCCTTTTCACCAACACTACCCAAAATTGACACACAGATATTAAGAGAGAGAGAGAGAACCTAGTTTTTTTCTTTAAAACACCAGTACCAACTCTTTCTTTGTCTATCCTTCAACATACTTCCATGTCCAATGCAGCATCCCACTACCATAAGGTACATACCCAAACATTCAAATACATTCAAGTACATATCCTATAATACTGGCATGTTAGAGCAAAAGAAAAACCAACTTACACATGGCATCATCTAACATAATCGAAAGTCACTAAATTTTAAAACCATTCATTACATTAATCTAAAAAAATACACTATTTCCTTTAGACAAATATTTACATAACCTTATACATGTTCTAACAAAACCAACAAAATACAAGGCACAACACTCCTAGAGCCAGCTGATAGACCTCTGAGCCATAACAAAATCCAAAGGGTCCTTTAGTCCTGTCTAAGAACTAGGTCTCCTATCTCTTACCTGAAAAATCACGTTGCAATTTTTATGAGTTTTGCAAACTTAATGAGTAAACCATCATTGATGATTTCACCAGATCACATACACATAATACATATTTTATAGACACCCATTCAGATCATAAACATATTCCAGATGTTCCCCCAACATGGTATATCATAAGATCACACAGTTCACATTGCTAAGCATCACAAATAAATCACATCAATTTATCACTCATTCAGCTTTGCAAATCATTCAATAAATTTCAGTCTTATAATGTCATATGCATGAGACTCACATTCTTTCTTATTTTCGTGACCGAGTGCTTATCACAAACTTATACAAATACCGGCTTATAGGGCTCAGTCAAATAGAATCACGGAGCATAGCTCTATATGCAAAATCAGAAATCACAGAGCAAAGTTCTACGTGGAAGCACTTCATACTAGCAACTCAAGTCACAACGTCTTTATCAGAGCATGCATTTTATAAAATGCAACAATTTCTGAATATCTCATATATCACAATCTTATACAAATACTCAGACAAGATTTCATAATCTTCGGACCTAAGTCTAGCATTCAACTTTCATTGAGAATCAAATGTCAAAATTCATATTAAAGCAAAACACTCCCAATACATGCCCAACTATTAAACTCCTCGGACCTCAAGTTCGGAATCCAGAAATAACTCACAAACAGTTCAATAATATTGGAAGTTTAACAAATCAAATTAAATTCATCAAATTCATATCAAATCAAAATATTCCCAATACATGCCCAACTATTAAACTCCTTGGACCTCTGGTCCGAAATCCAGAAACAACTCACAAACAGTTTAATAATATTGGAAGTTTAATAAGTCAAATTAAATTCAAATCAAATCAATCCTAGGAAATCATCTAGGTTGACTCACAGTACACTCTAAGAAGCTATTGCCTGGATGGTCTGGCAATGTCTGACTAGCGTCTGATATGCTTCTCTAAAACATACACAACACATTCAAAAATATCACATTTTTGCACAAATGTACAAGTGTTCTTTTACGCACATCAATGTATAGAAAATATGCACAATGCATGTTCAATGACAATTCTGGGTATCTTATTGTAATTCTCATCATCGAATCAATTAGATATCAAAGCATCATTAACATCATTTGTATTTATAATTTGGACCATAATAAAGCATATGTGAAATTCATTACATAACTTAATTGACCATTACAGATTTTCTACCCACATGATTTTGGGTCAACTTTGCATAATTAATCTGATAGGGTAAATGACAAAATTAGATAAAACTTTCTTCTGGAAAGTTGTTTTACAGTGTCTTAAGTTTCTAATGACTCCAAGATCATCCAATTTAATTTAGTATTCAATGAGTTATAGGCAAAATACCATAGACTATGCACATTTGAACTTTTAGCTAATACATGATCATACCCTCTAGTTGTACAACTCATATCTTTCAATTAAGACATCCAAAAATTTCAAAATTTATACCAATTTAAAGCTAAGAGAATAATATACAACTTTGGTGAAGACAACTCAGCCTAATTCGACCCACATCAATACAGTTTATTCAATAATTATAGGACATGATTTTTGTCCCTTGTAGTGCTATAGCCTAAGTTAAAACTCATTTTCATGCCAATTTTGAAAATCATAGAGACAGAATTAAAATTAGACTTCTTCACAAAAGTTGTATAAATATGTCTCTAGTTTAATTGAATCAAAAATTAACTCATTCAGAAATATACAGCTCAAGTTATAATTAGAAAGTCGAAGCATGATCATGAAAATTTTCAGTTCATAACATTCCAGCAAACTTCCACACTTTCATCCTATCAATCATTTTCAAATCAATTCAGATAACTCTAAATTTTTATGGAGAAAAAGGAAAATGTCTTAGAAATCCATTGGTCCAGGTATCAAGTTATTTGGAGTTCGGATGAAAAAGTTATAGGAAAAATACTTAGGGCTGTTCAATGAAATACTATGTTCATAAACTTATACAAGCAACTATCATCTTTTCTCTTTCTAGAACGTAGACCATCTT
>JANSVB020000150.1:289919-307563 GCA_025504935.2 Erythroxylum haughtii | reverse complement strand
ACAAGCCAATGCAACATTCCTGATGTGATTCCCTTTGTCACAGAAAACACTGGAAAAAGGGTATCAGGCTGAACAGGACGAGGATCATCTGGACCAAACACTCCCGCTGATGTATCAATGATCACCTCTCCATCTTTGTACGCACAAACCTTATGACAACAAAATTTCAGTCTTCTTTATCCAAAATCTGGAGCTATAGTTGTCTTACAGTTTGCTGGATTTAATGATCACAGGCGGTCTGGGAAATTCTAACTTAGAGGGAAAAAAAAAAAACTTTATCTCACGAAAGAAAAACAATTGCAGACCTGAATACCAAGTATCTTATCGCAATTTCCCAGCTCAAGTAAAAGTTGCCTGAGTTTCCCCTCCACCTCAGATTGAACTGGGGAGTCATGAACCCATGTTGAATCTATCGGTGTTCGAGTGTTCATGTTTTGGAGGATCACAGAAAAACCAAAAGAAACGATTTTTGACCAGTATGAGCAATATAGATGATTGGTGGATAGTCCACAATGGCCTTACTCCTTACGTTTTGACTTTTAGTAGTCATTCCTTAATATAAATAATAAAAAATATTATATTAAAATAAGTTTTATTTAATAATAATAGTCATTAACAAGTATCAAAAAAATAATCATATAATTGAGTCATTTTCTTAATTTTTTTAATCTAAAGGGGATATTTGTGGGACTTCTAAGAGTTGGATCGAGACGTATGATCATTGAACTGATGTACGATCTAACTTCATACATATCTGTTATAATATGTATAATGAATCATCTGCAAAAAAAGAACAGAAAATTAGGAGGATTCATCATCTATCGGAGTAATAGATACAGCAATATTATTTGAGAGGCTTCTTATTTATTTATTAAATTAATAAAATTATTAGGATGATATAAGTAGTAACTAAATAACTTGATAAAGAGATTTGCAAGCATCGTTTGATATGATGCTACATTGAATACTGTTCAATATTTTAAACATAAATTTACATAGAATATTGAGCTAAGATCATTAAAAATTTATGAAAAATTTAAAAAATTACATTTCATAAGAAATAGTCTTTGTTAATTTTATATCAAAAGAGCATTAGTCAAAATGACACATATGGATGATTTTTATAAGGATTAGAATTTTTTATTTTTTGCATCACTTTATATTTTGTTAGCTTTTTATATAGAAAAGGAAAAAAAGTGAGGGTGGGGAGCCAAAACCATAGATTTTGAGGAATAATCAGGAAGAGAATTGTGAGTTGGTGATGGCTTGTACCACGATTAATTCTTTGTAAAATATTTATCAATTAACTTTACTTTTCATAGGTAAATTTACCAATAAAATTACAATATCCATAGGTAATTTTAGCGATAGATAAATAATTTCTGTCGCCAAATTTACGTACAAAATATAGCATTCCTTCGGTATTTTACCTACCGAAGATAGCTTTCCATTGGTAATTTACCTATGGTATTTTTAGCTATCATTTCTCACTTGCCACCCGAATTTTCTAATGATAATCTATTGATTTTTTCTACATTTTATTTCTCTAAATAATATAATCTTGATTGAGAATATAATGTAAAATTATGTTTATTGATAATATAATATCAAAATTATAATGCACGACAATAAGTATCTTGAAAATAATTGTAAATTAAGCTCTTGTCATTTAACAAGTTTTTCTATTGTTTAACAGGCTCATTCCATTTATATAGGATCCTATTGCACAAGTTCTTATTGTTTTAATTATAGACAAACTTATATCATTTTCTTTTAAATTAAAAGTAACCTACAATTTTTTTTAAGTCACACACAATTCACCCTCTCTTGTGGGTATTTGCTTTATTAGTAAAGACTAAATGGGATTTGCCAAAAGTTCTAAGCTAATGAACTTTGGCAGCTTGTTTATGGTTGAGTTAATTGTCTAAGTCATGATATTTTTTTGGAGTGAAATGCAACTTAGGGAGGGATCATCGTATATTTTCTCTTCTTTATGTTCAGTTTTTGTTAGTTTACTTCAAATAGGTTTTGATACTAAGATTTTTTTTACTTGCGATGTTAGCAGTTGTAATTGTTAGCCCCTTTAAAAGCTTTTAACACAAATTTGCTTTCAATTTCCAGAAGAATTATTTTATGATTCGAGTGATAGTTTGCAAAATCTTTATAAAGTTCTTAAATTTTGATTATATAAGATATAATTTATATTTGAATGATAATTCATTTATTTATTTTTAAATATTAAGGAGTTAACTAAAACAATAAATTAGTATTAAAAGATATTATATTTTAAATTATAAATTTATTAGTTTCTTCTAATTTTTTATTTTTCATAAAATTTCAAATCAGCTTCTAACAATTAAAGTAAATTTTATTCTTCGTATTTAACATCATTCAATTGATACCTAAACATTATTAAAAAAACAATAGTATCTATTTAGATAATTTTTTAAATTAATTAAATTTAAGTAAAAATGGGTAAACGAGGCGTAATATTAATATCTTAAGACGATTAACTCTTAACATTTTTTTGTTACTCATTTTTTAAATTTCTTATTTATAAATATAATTAAATTACTAATTCAAATTATTCGTATTACGAATTACAAATTTCTAATCATATTATACTGCACGGGTATTTTAATTATTAATACTGTTTTTTACATTCTATCAATTACAACCAAATACATTTTTATCTTTAAGACGAGCACAATTTTATCTATCATAACTAAACGTTTCATTATTTTCAATTTTTACTTTCATTCTATTTCTAAATTTTAAATAGGTCATAATAATCGTATGCAGCGTTAGAATCAATGCCTGTCGGAACTTTGGTCCAATGACAAAAGCCCACGGAGGTTCACCAAGTTAGTTCTCAACTTCATTTTGATTTCAGTTACATATACGTAATTCCTGTTCAACTCTCAAGTCGAGAATTAAAAGCGACTCAAAGAAGCTTACGTGTTTGAGTTGAGGCTGAGCAATTGAAATTGGTTACTTATGACGTGCACAAAACTTGACCTTTTGTCATCGATGGCCTTTGCCACTCTCTTCTCTTCTTCTCCTTTTCTCTCTCACTCCACCTGTTCAGTTGAGTCGTTGCTTTAACTAACAGACATGTCGAAGTTACTGCTGTTTCATGCTCCTCACTTCACTCCTCTCCGCTCCCGCGCCATTGCTTCTGTCCTCTCAAAGCCCCATTTATCCTTCACTCTCCTTTCGTCCGACCTCCGTCACCACCACCACCACCACCGCGTCCTTATCTCCAATTCTCCCTCTCCCTTTTTTTCCGTTCCGTGCTTGCTTCACCGCAGAACCTTCTCTCTTCACGCTTTCGACTCCTCCACCTCCGAAGAAGAGAAAGCGAAAGCGAGTGTAGAATCTGAAGCTAAACAAAATGAAAATGATGAGAGAAGTTCTCATGGGGATTATCCAAGCGGTGATTTTCAGTTTAGAGAACTCGGAGTTTGGGAACGTTTTCTTGTTAAGCTTCGAATGCTCGTCGCCTTCCCTTGGGAACGGGTTCGTAAAGGCAGTGTCTTGACTATGAAACTTCGAGGCCAGGTTTTTCTTCTTTCTTTTTTTCCCTACTTCTTTTACAGTTGGAACTGCCACTTTATCACTTACAGAGTGTTTGATTCTCTAATTTTTCTGAGTTTTGTTGCGGTTCGATGCCAGATAAGTGATCAGCTAAAGAGCAGGTTCTCTTCGGCCCTATCTCTGCCTCAAATTTGCGAGAATCTTGTTAAAGCTGCATATGATCCTCGTATTTCTGGTGTTTATCTCCACATTGAGTCCTTGAATTGTGGATGGGCTAAAGTCGAAGAAATTCGGAGGCACATTCTGAATTTCAAGAAATCAGGTAGCAGACAAGAATAAGTTGTAGATATTTTCTAATTTAATTCTCCAGTTGTTAGCTGCAATAAATATTTTTTTCTCCCATTTGTATGCAATTCTTTTGGAAATATACCAACTGGTGTTTTATGCATTGAAGCTCCATGCAATGCCTGGTGGGCTTCCATTAATGAGCGTTAGAATATGGTTGTCATCATCTTGTTACTACTTAAGCTTTTCTTCCATGTATATGATATTTGGGCATTTATCAGTTTCCTGTGTGAAGATATCTTGCATTGTGATGAGATATTGTTTTCTAGGACCAGTATTTTTTTTTTCGTGCATTATTTCAGTCAACTACTTCTGGATGTGTAGATCATCGAAACCTTTTAGGATATGTAAGATTTTTTTGGTTCTGAATATAAACGTTTTTCAACTTCATAAATATATATGCCAGTCTTTATCAATGGGTGGAAAAATATGACTACTACTCTGCGAATGGCCAATAGCTGACAGACATACTCCTGCAACAACTATAACAAAAATGATTTAATGTTCCATGGTACTGCTAGGTAAATTCATCATTGGATATGTCCCTGCTTGTAGAGAGAAAGAATATTATCTTGCCTGCGCCTGTGATGAGCTATATGCCCCACCAAGTGCTTATTTTTCTCTGTATGGATTGACTGTTCAAGCATCTTTTCTCCGAGGTTAGTAAAGCAAGCTTTTCTTCTTCTTTTTTTGTTTTATTTTTACATTTCCCAAATGTTGGAGACATGATGGAACCTTAATTGTCTGCGGTGATCTTCAAGTTGGGAAAAGGTTGAAACCAGTTGTTTGCAGTGAAGTGATCATATGCTGCTGAAAATGATTTAAGTCTGCTGCATCTTATCATTTTTATGCTTAAACACGTAATATCAAATGATTAGTCTTGTCAATTAACTGCCCTTTGTGCAGGAAATTTGTATTTTCTGGTTGAAATATTTTTTCTTCATCATATAGTATGAGTCATTCAGCGAGCTTGCTAAAGTGTGTATATTACTGTCTGCCTGCTGGCATACCATTATGTGAACTATCACTTGAATAAATGGATTAGTAGTCATTGGATATCTGATCTTCATGCTGGAGTTTATCTTGGATTATGATAAATAATTCATTAGTGCTTTGAAATTGATCATAAAGATGGAAAGAACTAGGACCGTTGAAATTGTGGTCACTGAAAACAAAAGTTAGTTGTATGCTCTCACAAAATTCCAGTTCTGAAGTGAAGTTTCATCTTGGTGTGAGCTATGATGATGGAAGCTTTTGATATTAGATGCTTATAAATTGCTATTAGGTTCTAAGATTCTATTATAAGTCAGATGTTGCAGAAGTGTTGACAGGCCATTTTTTAAATTTTCTTAGAAACTAATCGAAAGGAATTTGGCCATCAAATATCAAGAGCTAAGATTTCATTGCTGAGAAATGGTCCTTAAAATATGAAATCCATGGTGTTTGCATTTTCTCATTATCTTTTGGGACTGCTCCTGAATACTTGTGCACCTTGTAATTCTTCTAATCTGTTTTTCCTCCTGAGGTGCTCCCATACATCCATTCTGCAATGACAGTCATGTTTAGAGTAAATTTTCTTTACTGTACTTTCCACTCTCTCAAACTTTTTGTCATATGAAGATTGTGACGCACATTTGCAGCTGATCCTCATTACACAATCATTCTGTAGGTGTTTTGGAGAATGTTGGAATTGAACCAGAAGTGCAAAGGATTGGTAAATATAAAAGTGCCGGAGATCAACTAACACGCAAAACTATGTCAGAAGAGAATTGTGAAATGCTGACTGCAATACTTGATAATATCTATGGGAATTGGCTGGATAAAGTTTCTTCCACAAAAGGTTCTTATCTTAGTGTTTTCCGTGATCCCATAATATGTGAGATTCACTGGCTTCTTCAAATTTTTGCAGGGAAAAAAAGAGAGGATATGGAGAATTTCATCAATGGAGGAGTTTATGAAGTAGAAAAACTAAAAGAAGAGGGGTTTATAACAAAAATACAATATGATGATGAGGTACAGAAAATCTTTTCCTAGGTTTTTCAGAAGTGCGATGTGTTTTCAATATGAGTTAGTCTCTGTGAAACCAAAAGGAGTTTCCGAAAATTTAATGTGTGAAAATGCAGTTTTACACTAATGGGTGGCATATTTTTCTCTGCACCCCCAACAGTGTTATGTTTTGTGCCCAATGAGAACTTATATATTCTGTGATAATTGAAGTTCTTGTAAACTTTTCTATACCTTGAAAATGCATGGCAAAGCATGTGACTATATTTTACATTTGACAAGTCTGCCCAGCTGGAGGGGAAATGCTTGGTTTCCTTACATTTATACAAGAAGCTTTTGTTTCATGTTAATTCTAGCATCTTAATGAAACTTATTTCATGCAGATTATCTCAATGTTGAAACAAAAACTGGGTGTCCAAAAGGAAAAAATTCTGCCTATGGTTGACTATAGGTATTTCTGCATTTGTATAGCTTCTATTGCATGCAAGTCAGCTAGGGGACCATTTTAGTTCCCTGACAAATTTATTGCCCCAATATTTGTGACCAGTGGAAATTAAAATTTGGGATCTTCCAGCTTTATATTTGTCAATGCAGTTGTTCTTGAATCGTACTCAAGGTCTTATGCTAATGCTGGCTGTTTTTCAACCTTGTCTAATATTTCTATTTTTATTTTTGAATAGTAAAACGTGCCTAACGGCTGATATGACATCCAAATATCTCAGGCAAACACTGATTCTTGATGCAATATCCTCATTCATTAACTTTTATATCTGTAGTTTTCTCAATTACAAAGTTGCAGTCTCTGTATTTTTGTGAAGTCTGCACTTAGAACAAAGTTTATGTAACCTGTACTATTGGTCAAATGTCCTTACTTTTTAACATTAGAGAATCTGTCGCTTTATGAGCACAAAGCTGTTGCAGATCTTGTACTTGTTCTTGTTTATGCTTAATATATGATAATCACTTTGTATTTCTAAGTGTGATTTCTTGTATCTGTAAAGATGTGGATGTAAAACCTAAATTATTTTTTTCAACCCTTACTGTATATGCAGGAAATATTCACAAGTTAGGAACTGGACTCTTGGTTTAACCGGCAGCAAAGACCTAGTAGCTGTGATCAGAGCCTCGGGTAGCATTACACGAGTTCGGAGTCCTTTAAGTTTCCCTGGTTCTGGTATCATTGCAGAACAATTAATTGAGAAGATTCGAAGTGTCAGAGGTTAGAATATTTCTTCTCAGCTAACTCATTTCCTTTCTGTTTATTGTAAATGGTGATGCAAAGTGCAACTTCTCCATATACTTGAATGTTGTTATCTAAGCAAGGATGGCATTTTTCTTTCTTTTTATTTTTCCTTCTCTCTTTCCTAACATAGATTCATGTTTCTGGATACATATTCCACATTGGAAAATTAGCTTTTCAGTTGTTTGGGTAACTTGTGTGGGTAAAGTTAAGGTATATGGATGTTGATTGAGCCCAAGGTTTGTGCAAATGTATAGAATTCAGATTTTGTCCAAGGGAAGAAAATGCCACCTATATTTTAACAATTCCAATCCTTTCTTGAATTAAGCAACGAGGCAATGCGATCAATCTGAATGCTTATAACGGGTACATCTTTCTTACATTCAAAAACATATTGTGTTATACAGTCATAGGGAATTGGATTCTCAACAGTTAAGCATATAAAATTAGGCCATCATGGCATGTCAGCTTTGGAATTAATTATTCTGAGTTTCTTTTTGGGTTACCGATTATACATAAAGCTAATGCCGGACTGTCAATTAGAGTCAGTTAAATATGGGTTAGATGCAAATGGTTTTTAATTATTCTATTTAGGTTATAGGAGACTAGTAGTATTAGAAAGATTTAGATTGTGTGCTTAACTAATAATTAGTTTTATATCTAGCTTAGAAGGAATTAGCCAAAACATTGAAAATAGAGGGGTTACCTTCATTACTACATTGCAGTAAAACTTCTTTGTCCGTTGTGTCTTCCTATCTTTGACCTAAGCTTCAATCACTTATTTCATTCAGGATTCTGCTACTATCCTTATTCTCATCAAACGATAGAAAACATAACCCCAAAAAGGAAAAGAAAATGGTTAAAAGCATCTCTACATCCTGCATTTTTTGTTTGCCACATTAACTACTATATCTTTACAGCTAGAAGCGTACCATTTCTTTTCTGTGCTTGGGTGATTTTCATTCACTTCATTGGTTTAATTTTTTTAAACTTTTGCTAGAATCAAAAAGATATAAAGCTGCCATTATTCGAATTGACAGTCCTGGGGGTGATGCCCTTGCTTCTGATTTGTAAGTTTGCTACAATTGAATCTTTATGTTTCAGTTTTAATTCTTTTTCCCTTTTCTTCTTCCAGTTGATGTCGAAATATTTTAATTATAATAATTTGACATTGTTGCTGAGTTATAACGCTCATTTGAAAGTTTGATCTCAGTGACATTATGTCATAAATGTCATCTTGTAGTTAGAATCAATCGCTCTTTCCTTTTATTTAATGCAAGGATTTGGAAACATGTAGAACACACATCTTTGGTAGCGGTGTCTTTGTTAGAAAAACACTTTGTTGTCTCCATAGGAAAGGATCACCTGAATGTCATATTCAGTTTTTGTGCAACAACATTATTTTTGTATGATGGTCTTGTCCTGACCACCATTTCGTAAGAACTAAACAATGCTGCTGACAGCTGTTGAAAGGAATACGGGCTTGTTCACCCACTTAATGTGTTTGCCATGCCTTATCCTTCTAGAATCTCATATTGGGTAGTCCATTTCAATCAACTCTATGTTAGCATTTCCAAGCCTCTTATGCCATATCAAATGGGTAAACAAATAATTGCATCTTTGGTAGCTGTTGCGTTTGGTTTGAATTGGCAGCTTACCGCCAAAAGTCATACACTATTTGCTGCCAAAAGTCATACACTATTTGTTAACATGTATTTGCAGAGGAACATACACAATGAGTATGAGACGATGTCTTACTAAATTATGATGTCTACTGATTTGATAAGTATCTACTAGGTCTTTATTGAGCCCTTCAAGTTTATCATGTACAGAATGTGGAGGGAGATCAGACTTTTGGCTGAATCAAAACCTGTTATTGCATCAATGTCTGATGTAGCAGCAAGTGGAGGATACTATATGGCAATGGCTGCAGGGACCATTGTTGCAGAAAAGTTAACTTTAACTGGTTCAATTGGAGTTGTTACAGGTGAACCTAATATCAAACGTTTAGTTAAGTATAACTAAAAGATATGTGAAAACCACTAGATAATATTCTCTTCCTTTCCCTAGATCCAGGGGGAACAATGGTTTATATTTGGTTTGGTTTCTTTTAGAAAATCCTCACTGTACTTGAGCTTAGAGTTGCTGATATAGAGGACAACCATGAAAACAATTTGGGGACAATGGGGAAGTTTAAATTACTGCTTATTAGACCATGGTAAATTATCCGTGTTCATGGTCCTCATAATTGTCTCTTGTAGGGAAGTTTAACTTGGGGAAGCTGTATGAGAAACTTGGCTTTAACAAGGAGATTCTGTCAAGAGGTAAATATGCTGAGCTCCTTGCAGCTGAACAACGGCCTCTGAGGTAGGAGATCTTGTTCTCTTTCATCTAACCCTTAATATTATGTTGCCAGTCTTTTAAAAACAGAGATTTGGGTCCATCTTTAAAATTCATTTTACATGTTTCATTGACTTCACTTACAGAGGCAAGAGCAATTTCCTCTGCTTTTGGTTTGTCCTATGATACGCTATAATGCTTGAAGAAAATTAACTAGCATAAATTTCCAGACCAGATGAAGCTGAACTTTTTGCGAAGTCTGCTCAGCATGCATACGAGCAATTTCGAGACAAGGCAGCATTCTCAAGGTCAATGCCGGTATGCTTTACACTTGCCTAAAAATTGATACTATCGTAGCAAGAGAAAACATTGGTGTTCGAGAGGGAAAATTGTATGAAGTTATGAAATGAAAGATAATGGGAGTTTACGCTTCTTCTTGCAGGTAGACAAGATGGAAGAGGTTGCACAAGGTAGAGTCTGGACTGGCAATGATGCTGCTTCACGAGGTCTAGTTGATGCCCTTGGCGGGCTTTCTCGTGCTGTTGCCATAGCAAAACAAAAGGCAAATATTCCCGAGGACAAGCAGGTTGGTTTGAACTTCTTCAATTTCATCAACTCCATGGATCTAGTACACAATTTAGATAATAAATTTTGGATTCCAAACTTATTTCAATTGAATAAACTAGGTTTTATTTTTGACACAAGTGTCCCCTTGGATTGATTGTTCAAAATAGAGCTGCAAACTAGCACAATAAAGATGTTAGTCTACCAGTGCTTGCATAGTGTTAATTGGCATATTGTTTCTTGATTCCTCCTAAAGTGGCGGCCAAGGTTAAAAGGTCATTGCCGCCATGTCCTCTTAGTTGTTTTGGGCACAAGATGCTTTTGCATGCAAATGAAGCCACTTTCCACTTGTTGGCCTGTTAAGCAGCTATAGGTCTAGTGGATTAAGAATATTCATGGAACTAGCCAATTTCTGCGTATGTGTGTGTTAATGTGTTCGGAAACAAATCCTGACTATTCTTTCACTGTCTAGGTCACCCTTGTTGAGTTGTCCAGACCCTCCCCTACTCTTCCAGAGCTCTTGAGTGGCATAGGAAACTCTGTAGCTGACGTAGACAGAAGTTTGAAAGAACTGCTGCAAAATCTTTCACTTTCTGATGGAATTCAAGCCCGGATGGATGGAATCTTGTTCCAGAGATTGGAGGGAGCATCTTATGCTAACCCCATCTTGAATTTGATAAAAGATTACTTTTCTTCCATCTAGTCTTTTCTCATAACTGATTTTTTTTTTTAAATGAAAGAAATTATATTAATCATAGCAAAAGTTATCACATTATTACAATGAGTCACATTGTCAGACTGCAATCAGTATATACTGAAGTATTTATAGAGAATTAAATTGATAAAAAAACAATGAATTACAACTTCCAGCTGTTTTTCAACGAATTGCAAAGTGCACTGTGCTTGTTGTGAGCTATACATGCGGCTTGAGCCCAATTGACGATGTGTTCAACAATTTGATATTTTTTTTTCTTTGATTTTCTTGTATAATCTCTTGTTTCTCTCCTTCTAAATGGAGTAGATGGTGATAGTAAAAGTTGTTTTAGTAAGTGTTCCATTTGGTTCACCTCACTTGGTCTGAAAATAATCATGTTAAGTGTCTCCCTCCATTCAAATGTAAACTTGGGTAGTTATAGCATACTCATTATCCTGCTCCAAATTGCCTAAGTGTAATTACATTCAAAAAAATAAATGATTCTAACTTTCTACTGTTAAGTTTTCTGATTTCTTTGTTTCTGTATCAATTAGATTTTGTAGATATTGTTATAGAAAGATCAACAAATATTGATTGGATCCTACCTCGGTTAATAATACAGATTGGGGAGGTCCATTGTAGCTTACACGTTATGTTAAACCGTGTACAAGATAAGGTTCATTGCAAAATGAAGGATCACAGCTTAGCACTTGTACAGCAGTGAAGAAACTTCAAATGCTTGAAATGTCGTGTGATGATTCCGATATTACACGATCTCCCATTTTCAAACCTGGATTTCGAAGTGCTGAAGGTCTCTAAGAAGTTGTGGCTGTTATCGAGTACTTTCTGAACAAGATGCTTACTAAAACGGGGATATGCTATTTCTAATCGCATTGATCGTGGCATTTGCAGTGATTTCACAGCCGCAGCGGTACAAATTTTCGTGATTTTGTTTGTGGGGAGATCGAATACAAGGACTCCATTGCAGCCTTATTTGCAACTGTGAGTGAATACAGAAAACTCGTAACCAGGACAAAGCTGGAGTCTGATAGCCAACAAATTTATACATTCCTGGTCCCACAGATCACAGATGAACTGGCTAGCCGTAGGATATTTTTGTCGAACTATAATCAGTCTTGGAATTGGAAGGTGCCACTTGCTTACTTGCTATTTGCTGAACTCATTATCCAAAACAACTCTCAACTACTTGGCACTGTGACCAAACAGCCTCGTCTTGTCTCAAATGTCTGCTCCGCGGTTATCTGCTGCTTGCTCCGTTTAACCCCAAATTTTTAACTTCTTGATGGAGTTGAGGATATGGTTTACAGTTTGAATTATGTTTGGTATTTGACTACATTACCTAAACAAACCATGCATCGTCTTGACTAGGTAACCAACTGTGATCTTTTGTTATCACTTGTGTTCCGAGAATTTCACTTCTTTTTTTGTTTTTTTTTGTTTTGGTTCAATGGTTCTGCTTGATTCCATGTATATGTTGGATGTGCTTCTATCATGAAAGTGTCTGGTTCTTGACGTTTTTGAAAACCAACAACCATGGCCTCGCTGGAACAGTTAAACACCGGCTTCGCCTTTACGCCCTTGCGTGGTTATACGACAAGACCACATGAGTTTCACACCCGTCGTTCAATTGCCAAGCCAAGAACATTCCTCTCATTATCTTCACAAACTCACCAAGACCACTCTTTAACTCTAACCAGTCACGCTACTCATAAACTACCATTTCTGGAAGAGATTACCAATCTCTGCGACAGCGGTAATCTTCATAAAGCTCTGAACTTTCTTGAAGTATGCCCCCAAAAGGATGCTCTTGCGAATTCGTCAACAATAAAAGAAGCACTGGGGATGTTAATCCAAGCCTGTGGCCAAAGAAATGATATTGAAACTGGCCGAGAACTTCATGAGCTTGTTCGGAAGTCCATCCATTATTGCAACGATTGTGTACTTAATACCCGTCTCATTTCCATGTATGCCATGTGTGGATGCCCCAAGGATTCTCTTTGTCTGTTTAGAAGTTGTCAGAGAAAGAATTTGTTTATGTGGAATGCAGTTATTAGTGGGCTTACGAGGAATGAACTTTATGGTGATGCTATTCTTATGTTTGAGGAAATGATTTCGAGTACAGAGTTCCTGCCTGATAATTTTACTTTCCCTTGTGTCATTAAGGCTTGCAGTGTGCTTGTGGATGTTAGCTTGGGGAAGGTGGTTCATGGGATGGCGATAAAGATGGGTTTAGTTTTTGATGTGTTTGTGGGTAACGCATTAATCACAATGTATGGGAAATATCATTTTGTTGAGAAAGCATCAAAAGTTTTCCATCTTATGCCAGAGAGGAACTTGGTTTCATGGAATTCAGTGATTTGGGGGTTCGTTGAAAGTGGTTTCTCTAGAGAGAGTTTTAAAATGTTGACAGAGATGTTGGAGGGAGAGGATGAATTGTTGCCGGATGTGGCGACGATGGTAACTCTGTTACCTCTCTGTGCTAGAGAATTAAATGTGGGAATGGGCAGGGGGCTTCATGGTTTGACAGTAAAACTTGGCCAGTCTGCAGATTTGAGGTTAAGCAATGCGTTGGTTGACATGTATTTAAAATCTGGCTACATGCTTGAGGGTCAAATGCTATTTGATAAGAATGTTAATAAAAATGTGGTTTCTTGGAATACTATTATTGGGAATTTTTCTGCAAAAGGAGAAACCTACATAGTGTATGATTATTTGCGAAAAATGCAAAACCAATGGAAAGAAGTCAAGGTCGATGAAGTTACTGTCTTAAATGTCTTGCCAGTTTGTTCGGACAAATCACAAGTACTGAGCTTGAAGGAACTGCATGGTTACTCTCTTAGACATGGGCTACATCATGATGAACTCGTTGCAAATGCTTTAGTTGCAGCCTATGCTAAGTGTGAAATGCTTTGTTCTGCTGAGCATGTTTTCCAATATATTGAAACAAAGACTGTGAACTCTTGGAATGCCCTTATTGGTGGATATGCACAGAACAATGATCCTGGAAAGGCTTTAGATTCTTTCATTCAAATGACAAATTCCCGTTTACAGCCTGATTCGTTTAGTGTAGGTAGCCTACTTTCAGCTTGTAGCCGCCTAAAATCCCTGAAACATGGGAAACAAATTCATGGATTTGCAGTGCGAAATGGGATAGCAGATACTTTTATTGATATATCACTACTCAATCTTTACTCACAATGTGGGAAGCCTCTGTCTGCACGATTATTGTTTGACAGGATGAAAGACAAAACTTTGGTATCATGGAATGCGATGATTACGAGTTACTCACAAAATGGACTACCAAATGAAGCTCTGGATCTCTTCCGCAAGTTGGTTTCTGCTGGAGTTCGACCTTTTGAAATTGCCACGGTGAGTGCTCTGGGAGCTTGCTCTCAACAATCAACTTTGCTTTTGGGAAGGGAGGTTCACTGTTATGCAATAAAAGCCCTCCTCACAGAAGATGCTTATGTGAGCTGTACAATCATAGATATGTATGCAAAATGTGGCTGTATAAAAGAATCCCGAAGGGTTTTTGACGGGTTAAGATTTAAAGATGTGGCCTCCTGGAATGCTGTTATAGCAGCTTATGGAGCTTATGGAAATGCAGAAGAGGCTGTAAAACTGTTTGAGAAGATGAGGAATGAACTCGACCAAATTCCTGATGACTTAACATTTCTTGGAATTTTGATGGCATGTAGCCATGCCGGATTGGTTGAAAAGGGATTGAAGTATTTCAATCAGATGAACATGTACCAGATAAACCCGGAATTGGAGCATTATGCTTGTCTTATTGACATGCTAAGTCGTGCTGGAAGATTGGAAGATGCTATGAGAATTGTGAATGATATGCCTATGGAACCGGATGCTAGAATCTGGGGCTCCTTGCTCAGTTCCTGCAGGACTTTTGGAGCACTAAAAATGGGCGAGGAAATTGCCGATAAGTTACTGAAAATGGAACCAGACAAAGCAGAGAATTATGTCTTGCTTTCTAACTTGTATGCTGGGTCAGGGAAATGGGACGATGTTCGTAAGATTAGACAAGTGATGAAAGAGAAGAACTTGCACAAGGATGCTGGCTGCAGTTGGATTGAGCTTGGAGGGAAATTATATAGCTTTATTGTTGGTGACGACTTACTGCCAGAAGCACAAGAGATTAGACGAATGTGGAGAAGATTAGAGGAAAAAATAAGCATATTAGGATATAAACCAAACACAAGTTGTGTGCTTCATGAACTTGAGGAGCAAGAGAAAATTAAGTTATTGCAAGGGCACAGCGAGAAACTTGCAATTTGTTTTGGATTACTGAAGACAAATAGAGGTACAGTACTGAGGGTTTACAAGAACTTGAGAATTTGTTTAGATTGCCATAATGCTGCCAAGTTAATATCCAAAGCAGTTCAGAGAGACATAATAGTGCGAGACAATAAACGGTTTCATCACTTTAGAGATGGATGTTGTTCATGTGGAGATTATTGGTGAACTGAAATGGACAAAGACCAATGTTCCTTCCACATTTGCTTGAGATCAATTGACTTGGAAACCAAGGAGATAGAAGCTTTGAATGAATCTGATCTCTCCCCTTTAGTGCTAGTGCTCAAGCTCAAGCTCAAGCTTCGGGTAACAAAGACCTTGCCTCGAAGTTCACAAAAAACAATGGATGCAACAGTCTTGATCATCACATAATTCCTGCAATATGCTAATGGCAGTGTCATGTTCTCCACTCAGACAAGTGTATGATGCATATTTAACAATCCTGATTTACGAATGTTACCAATAAGTTGTTAAGAAATTGAAAAGACAGAAACTGCAATAAAATCAAATGTAGTTTTTGATGAGAGTTCTAAGTTCCTTATTTAAACAACACTCACTGGAATTAAAGGCTTAATAACTTCAATTGGATTGCATGAAACTCTATCTGTGAGATTTGTTTAATTACAACACATTAAGAAACAAGAGCCAAATTAGGTTATAACAATCACAATCTAATCCAAGCCTTCATAAATTTGTTCCATCTGGCAATCACAAAAATCTTGCAACAATCTCATATCACAATTAATTATGAGTATGATAGCTTTTTCAATTTAGGTAGAATTTTCTATTTTCGAATTGAAATTCATATTAAATTTTGAGTATAATTTCATAGTTAATAGTTTTATCCCTTATTTCCTTCTTCAATTGCAATTTATCTTTATTTCATTTATTAAATCATAATTATAATTTTCGGATTTTTGGGTTCGACCAATTTTGTATATATATAATTAATTTTGTACATTATTGATGAAATATAGTTTCAATGTTTCTATAATATGAATATTGTTGTGAATCTCTATTCTCTTTGGTGAAAAGTGGATCACTATTAGTTTTTGATGTTTTAGAATTACTTGAAAAATAAAAAATAGATTATGAGTATGATAGCTTTTACAATAAAAGTTTGCTCTTTTTTTTTCATTTTCAACATAGGATATTAAACCTTGCTCTTTATTTTTTTTCTCTATCATAGATATATAATATCATTGATATATCTTTATGATATATGGTCAAGCTATTATTATTATGTCGCGCCTGCTTGCTTCTTCCAATTTCAATAAGTATTTTTGTTCTTTTTCTAGTCCGATTATATTATAATTATTTTATACGATATTGGCTAAAAAACATTTTTCTAGAAGTGAAAAAGGGGTAAAAAATAAATGAGTAGAACGGTTAATAGAATCCTAAAAGGGAGCTATCAATAATTTGTTAAAAGAGTATGCTCCTCTAACAACCTAAACAACCTAATGAAAATTTAAGTGATGAGATTCGTATTCATGAAGATATTAATAATTTGAGTGATCATGATCATATACCAGATACATCCGACTAAGAAAATTTAAGTGCAAATGAGCAACCAATCTCTTCTTTGGATATTAATGATCTTAGAAATTGAGGTAATCTTGACAATAAAACGAGTCATTTTAATTGAAAAAGGGTCTGTAAGATAATTGAATCTTGTGTTTACATTAGTCAAATACTACTTGAAAATTTTCATATTCTTATAATTATATAAAATTAAGTAATGAAGAGATTAGCGATAGAAAATGATGGGTTTACTCTAAACATGTGGATAAAGTATATTGCTTTTATTGTAAGTTGTTCAATCTAATAAAAACAAAGTACATTAGGAAATGATGGATTAGAGATTAGAAGCATCTTAGTGAAAGATTCAAAGAACATGAGAATAGTATTGAGTATATGACTAACATAAAGACTTGGAATGAACTAAAAGTAAGATTGAACACAAATCAAACAATTAATAAGGATTTATAATGAGAAATTGTAAAGGAGAAAGAACATTAGAGACAGTGTTAATAAGAATAGTTTCGTTGTGAAGTATCTCACTAAATATAAATTGGATTTTCAAAGATCCAATGAGAATCTTTACCAAAATAATAATGGTAATTTTTAGGGTTAATTAAGATGATTGATAAATTTGATGTGATAATACAAGATCATGTTAGACACATTCAAAATTATGATATTCATCATTATTATCTTGGTAACAAAATTCAAAATGAGTTGGTTTCTCTTTTAGCCCATTGTGTTAAAAATTCTATTATTAAGATCACTAAAGAGGCAAAAATACCTTTCTATAATTCTTGATTGAACCTCATATGCGCGTCATCAAGAACAAATGAATCTGGTAATACGATGTGCAAATATTTCAAATAACAAAACATAAATGGAATAGTAATTTTTAGAGTTCTTGAAGGTAGATAACATATATGAATTGGGACTTTTTAATGAATTATTGAATGTATTTAAGTCTCTTAATCTTAATGTTCATAATATGAGGGGTCAAGGCTATGATAATGGTTCTAATATGAAGGGACAACACCAAGGGGTTCAAAAGCGATTACTTGAAA
>JANSVB020000150.1:277535-289909 GCA_025504935.2 Erythroxylum haughtii | reverse complement strand
TTGACAGTAATTTGGTTGATCTATCTCCTGCCCTAATATGCCCTAAGAGGATATACGAATGCACCCAAAACAGACCTAGACAATTCAATAATTTCCAGAGATAAGGCAAACATATATCACATCTTATATTCGCAGTAGTTTACGCAAGTCACAAATTACACATACAACATCCATATATTAAAAAAGAATCTCATCATAAGTTATGGTTAATACAGGCCATTCATATATACTACAAAATTCCTTCTTAATATTTATAATTCAACACAATATTTAGATATAAGATCTTCCAAAAGGGTTACATATCCTTCTTTGGCCATTATGGTTTTCCTAATCATAACCCTATTTATCATGACCTACACAGAGAAAAAACCGTCGTGCTAAGCATATAGCTTAGTGGGAAATAATGATGCAAGATATCAACTACTCATAACAGTCGCCTAACAATCACATGTGAATGATTCATGACAATTTGAGTGATGGAAAATACATTATAAAATAAAAGTCATAAAGTATCACATAACAATATTTGAACATGATATTAAGAGATTATTCCAAATATAAGTTTGCATCCGAATAGAACAAATATCTAAACATATATAAATTTTCTTAAAAATTTCTTCACACGTGGGTAATGAGAATAGAACAGAATAGAAGATACCTATGATTGGTATCTACTGAAGAGGCAATAGCCTCTGAAACCAAAAAAAAAACTTAAGTCTCTAAAACAGAAGACACTGTAATGTCTCATAACAGAAGCAACTACAGAACCTTATACGCATACCTATTTATCCACAACTAAGACTTGACAGGTTAAAACTAATCATCAGAACATCATAATTACAGTTTAGAATCACATTAAAGAGAAACAATTCGTAAGATTCAAAATCATTCCCTTATGCTTATAGTTATAGTTTGAAAATGTTTATCATGCTCATTTGTATTTAATATGCTTTATGATCATATTCCTTTTAAATAATACATCAATGAAAGCATTAAAGTATAATAAATTACATGTATGATGAGTCTCATATTAAGCTTATAATGGGATTGCTAAGCTTTAATGACATCCAAAAAGGTTCAGATGAGATGAGATAAACATTAGAAATGAAAATAATGTCCTAGGTGCAACAAAAGATATGATCACGATCATGACACCCACGCCACGATCATGACAGACACTCACCATTCATACCTCTACTTGTTTTGTTATATTCGTATAACAAACATTCAAATTAGGTTTTAAAGTCTTTGAGATTTCCAATCTCTCATAGAATCTCTGATGATTTCCTATAGTTTTGTTATTTTATCTTCTTTGTCTGAAAATGTGTTTGCTTTGCTTCGCCTATGATAATTTCTACCAATTCTTCTTTTATTCATCAAAGCTCGCCCTAATCTCTGTTGAGATGACTGCCTTAACATTGCCCTATTATACATTTGTTCCTTTAAGTCTTAATTTTATAATGGAATAAATTTCATGCAATTTGGTTAAGTATTGCAAGAGTTATCCCCGAAACACTACAGGATGTTCAAAAAAAGAGACATTAGCTTGAACTCAACTTCAAGCTAGAATCCAGAACTCATAGAGGCAGAATCAGATTTTGGTTCCTTCATGAAAGTTTTATACCTATGTCTCTAGTTTAATTTCCAATTAGAATTATCTAATTTAGAGGTTTACATATCATGATATAGCTAAATTATAGAATTATATTTAGTAGAACCTATCCATCCAGCGAGGTACCAATTCCAATTTAAATAACTTCGGCCTAATTATGCAAAAGCAACATAAAAACATATCCAATTTTAACCAACAACATCTCATCAGCAAATAGGATACTTTCTTTACTAATTCACCTCACATCACTTTCATAATCTAAGCAAACATATTAAAATCCCCATACCTCCTGAAGAAGTGAACAAAACCCTTTTTACTTCACTCTACTTTCTTCTCTTTGCCTTTACCTTTGGTCTTCTCCTCCTCTACACATAACAGACTCATTCAAAAATCATCTTCAAAAATTACATATACATAACAAAACCCTAAATGAAGAGAAAACCAGTAAATTTTACCTTGGTTTCTACCAATGATTAGGTCGATTCCTTATATGAAAAATAGAGTGATGAAGAAGATGAAGTGGAGAGGAAATAGGAGAGGAAAAATCTGGAATTCTCAACCCTAAAGGCCGTCCCTCTCTCTTCTCCTTATTCCCATTCATGCACTTCTAAGACTCACAAACATGCTTACTTACTACTAGATACACATGCTTTATTAGTGATCACATATGTCTTAATCCTATTGGTCCATTTGTTAATTTTAGGAAAAATTACACATTGGTCCTTCTTCTTCTTTTAATTCCCACATTGGCACATAACCTCATCAAGTAATTTCAATCTCATCCATATTTCACGTCTAAGTATGTATATTTATGCTGAAATGTACAAATTACCCTTTTACCTATGCCTTTTACATTAAGTACCATTATGTCCCTTACTATACTTAGATGCACTTAATTTGTTATGTTCACTTCTTGTTACGCCCTTGACATGTTATAATACTTATAGGGTACATGTTGGGGCCCTACATTTCTCTTCCTATTAAAAATAATTTCGTCCTTGAAATTCATACCTGTATTGAATGACTGTGGATATTAAGTCCTTTTCTTCGATTCGGGTTCCTATATTGCTTCCTCAAGTCCATGATATTACCAGAGTATTTGCACTAGAGGTATTTGTTTATTTATGAGTTGTCAGACTTCTCTGGTCAAGATAGACATAGGTCTTTCCTCATAAGAAATTTTTTGTTATACTTGAATTTCTTGCACAAGAACCTTGTGTGTATCATCAGACCGATATCTTCTCAACATAGAAATGTGAAACACATCTTCTAACTTGGCCAATTCTTCAGGAAGAGCTAACTTATAAGCTATTGGTCCAATTCTCTGAAGAATTCATGAGGATTAATGTAGTGTGGGTTAAGCTTACCTTTCTTCCCAAACCGAAATATGTTTTCCATGGTGATACTTTTAAAACTTATCCCCTACCTGATACTCAATATCTTTTCTTTTTAAATCGACATAGGATTTCTACTTATCATTGATGGCTTTTAATCTTTGTTGAATATTTTGAACTTTCTCTTCAATATCTTTTACAAAGTAATGCTCGATCATCTTGTTTTCACTTAATTCAGTCTAACAAACCAGAGTTTTGCACTTCCTATCATATAATGTTTCATAAGGCACCAAGTTAATACTAGTCTAATAACTGTTATTATAGCAAACTCCATCCCTCATAAACCAAACCTAACAGAGAAGCCTGTAGCTTTCTCTACTTTCTATACCTCCTCCGTTTATACACAATAATCTTATCTTTGTTGGTGTCATTCACATCAGGCTTTGTAACTTCATCATCTCTGGCAGAAAGTTGAACATGGCTTCCTCCCAACGTGTTTCCACCTTTAACCAATTCTGCATCTGTTGCAGAAAGCTGAACGTGGTTTCCTTCCAATGTGTTTCCACTTTTAACCAATTCTTCATCTCTTGCAGAAAGTTGAACACGGTTTCCTTCTAATATGTTTCTACCTTTAACCAATTCTTCATCCTTGACTCTTTTGCAATCCCCATCGTGAGCTTTTTCCTCAACTTTGTCAATAATCTCCACCATTTCCTTCACCTGAACTTCAGTAAGTACCTGAAGAAGTTCCAGGGGTGTAGATGCCGGATCAAGCTCCCAGCAACCTTTTGGAGCTTTTTGACCCTCGTGACCTGTGAGCATGTATGAAGGGACCATGTGAGAAAACCGAAACATCTCTTCTTTTGGAATTGTTCTGATTCTAGTAGGGTCGAAATGCCGGCGGAACACTGTCTTTAAACCAGCAACTTTAATGAGTGGAACGACGGTTACTCCTCTTTCCTCATTATAGTCTTTGAGCACTTCTACCATATCGTATTTGTGTATGACTTCATCTGGAGTAAGCTCATTCCAATTAGGAGACCAATTCCTATAAAGAGCCCAAACATCTCCCTGCCTAGGAACGATTTTGATCGTCCCTCTAAGACCCTTTGTCCACTTAACCTTGTGTGAGAAAGAATTAAGAGACTTATTGACTTCACGTTTGCCTATCCAGAAGTCCCCAATTGTCTTGTAAAAGCCAGAGCCAATCCAGTTTATTGGGGCCAATTCATGGTTACTTTTGGAATTAAGCCAACTGATCTGCACTTTAAATGGTTTTAATGACATCACCTGATGAATCATAGCATAATAGCGAGGCATCCCATCATCATCATCATAAGCAGCCCAAACCTGGTTTTTGGCAAATGACATTTCTGAGCGATCATGGTCAAAATCATGAAAGTCCGGATCTGAAACAATCATTGATAATGGATTGACATCCTTTCCATCAAGAGCATTATTATCACTGGCAGAGACAGCCATACTGACGTCAGCTTTGATCTTGATATCTACAAACTCCTGGTTTTTGCTTGCATCAGCTATCGTGCCATCTGGAGTACAATTCTTCCCTTGGTTTTCCTTCTCTGTCTCTTTCTCAGAAATGATTGGTACAGAAGCCATCGCTGAAGTCCTGGATGCGGCAGCTATAGTATTCCATTCATTAATCTTTGCGCGAATATCCTTCTTAGATTTCTCCATCAAAATGTTTCGGACTTCTAGTTGTGACAATTCTCTTGTACTAATGCTTCTTCGTACGTAGAACCTACCTTTTTGAGAACCCACTGAATCAAAATCTCCATTTTCATTTCCCATTTGATTTGCTTTCTCTTTTGGATGCTTGCCTGTTCTTTGCTCCTCAGCATGTCTTTTCTTTTTCAGCACCTCGCCTTTTGGCACAGAACTTGAGCCCGGATTTAAGGACCTGGTAGCTGAATCTGTGGCCATTTTCTTATGAGGCTGAGGTTTCGGTTGAAAGGTTTCTCCTCTCATGTAAGCAACTGATTCCTCTTCATAATTTCTTTTCAATTTGTCATGTTGAGAAGAAATAAAAGCTGCTGATGGCACATTTCCAACATTGATTGTACTAGAGTAAGCACCAGGATGAACTGCAGCTCCCATGCTTGTTGCCGGCTCTGGATTCTTTCTTTTAACATGCAAGTATTCAAACCTTGAATTTGGATAACAGTTTTGTGACCGCATGAAAGAATTCCCCGGAGCAGAGTGGTCCCTGCCATGAATGGGTGGAGGTGGTGTTTCAACTGCAATGAAAGGATACCGACAGTTGTGGCAGCGGAGGCTGCGGTTCATATACACCCGAAGGTACTCAAATTGTAATTTGCAAGCATCACAAGTTGTCCAAAAGGTATTGGACTTGGAAGAATGAGAAGGAGTGAGATTAGAATGCACAGCACCATTCAGAGTGCACGCATATGAATTGCTACAGTTGAAGATGTTATGGAAACCATTCTGATGATTTGGAACATGTGATGTCCAATTTGGGACTCTTCGATACATATCCCCAACTTTTTGCTTCTGGTCATAAGCAATTTTCTTTATTTTATCTGACAACAAACTCCAGGCGTCAGATATAATCTTAAAAGCACCATCAGCACCTACTGATTTATTTTTATCAGGATGAAGAAGGAGAGCCAATTTTCTGTAATGTTTCCGGATTGTGTCATCATCAGCCAAGGGATCCACGCCAAGGACTTTATACCAATCTACTTCCCCACTTGTTGTTTGCTCAGCAGAGATGAACACGTCAAGGGTTGCAAGAAATTGAGTGATACCATCAAGATCAGGGTATAAGCTTTGTGCCTTCAAAGCGAATCTTTTTGCCTCAACAATGTCCTTATCAGCAAACTTCTTCTCTGCAACACTTTTAGCCTTTAAGGCCTCTTTTTTATTGCATTCCATATTCACTTTGAATCACAACTGGCAGTGCTTGCACTTATTGGTGAATTCAAGCATCAATATGAGTAATATACAACTAGAATGTAGGTATGCATCACCAAGAAGCTGCCTTCATTACAACCCTAATAAAAGAACAAAATGAAACACAAGATAAGGAAACTATCTTCTATAAGAAGGGTTATGAATTCCCATCTTTATTGCTGAACAATTTGACCTTGATCAATCGAAGACAATTGAAATATGGAAACATGACTTTCTGCTTCTCTTTCAATGGTCAAAAGAAGTATGCACATAATGCCAAAAGAATTCCAAGAATTACGGTAAAAACGCCTTTAAGAAAACAAGGCTACTGCACTGTGAACATTTATAATCTATATCTATTCATTTAATATGAAAAAAGAATATATTAACCAACTTTTCTATTCCATACATGATTACAAAGTCATGAAACAATAAAACAGTAAGTGCTACATTGCGACAATAAAAAAGGAAACAACTTGAGATATTGGAAATGCAGCCATCAAGTAGTCCTAATAAAATTTTAATTTGAAAAACTTATATTAAAGCAGCCAAGCAGAATACATAAATATGGCAAATACATCCAGATAAGGAAATTATATTCGCAGAGAAAGAAAAACAAGTGCCTCAATTTTGAGCTGGATACTAGCAGCTGCAACTGATCAAGGATAGCAACATCAAAGATAGAAACAATATGAATGTTTCTCGTCATCTTTGATTTAGAAAGTTTTCAGAAACCAATTAAATGATCAAATAAAGTAATTAAATAACACTTATGAACGTCCGAGAATGCAGTAACGAACATCATCAACAGAATTCCACGTGCCACGTTGCAGAACTAGTGTAATACCATGCAGATTTGCCATTCACGTAGAAGCACATAATCGTGGAAGCAACATTCACTAGATTGTAAAAAGATCGTAATTTGATGCACACTTATCTTTCACAAAAAGCGCCAAAATCATGAAATAAATCAGCCTTACTTAACAAACCAATGATCTCAATTCCCAGTAGCAACAAACATGTATGAGAATGAAAACCAGCTTATAAAACATGATCTTGTGGAAGAATGCCATCAAGTGCTCAAGTTGAATCAATCTGTCATTGATATCTCAACAACCAAAGAATTTGTTTGTTTCCTCATAATCCATCACATAATTTCTCTCATCATGCACTTCAAGCATCAAACTCTTAAAAGCAGATAAACCCTAATCCACAATTGAACAACAGAAACCCCCAACTCCACCGCCACCCAACAAAAAACGTGAAAAAAAATAAAAACTCGTTCTGATGGGCTTCCAAAAAATGAGGAAAATTTTCATGTGTTCTTAAAATTATAATTGCAGTGCTTTACACTAAACCATGAAGGGTTTCTCCTTCATCGGGCAACAATGTACAACATTGAAGCTAAATTACCAAAAATTACCGACACATAGCTCAATATAAGTCCAAACACATGTGATCATATATAAACATGCATATATTTAGAAACAGAGAGATGAAAGTTACCCATTTAAAGAGAGTTGGATTGAAGAAGCGCCATTGATATATTAGTTTCAGATACCTCGAATTCCTGGAAAAGAAGGGTTTTTTTTTTCTCTTATATTTGTTTTATTTTCTTCAAGTCTGGGCAAAATATGGAATTATATATTATAAAGCTTTGTACTATATGTATTTATAGTGACAAATGTAGGCCAAAAAACTGACCGTTTAAATTTTCTTGGCAAAAAAAATTAACCATGGTTAGTTTTTTACTCTAGTTAATAGGAATGCAAAATTATGGTAAGTTAAAAATATGGAAATACTAAAAAAATCATATAAAAAAAGATATTAGAGTATCTGGAATTTAAATATTTATAATTATATTATCAATATTAAAAAAATAACTTTACTAAATTTATGGAGATTATTGTATCTTATTAGATTTATATGAAAATCAACATAATTCTCTAAATAAACAGACAAATATGAAAAAAATTACAATATTAAAATTCTTCTTAAAGAATAGATGAAGATAAAATCTTGATGAAGACCAAAAAAGAAGAGGTTGGATGAACATACTAAAGATTTGGTAATACAGTCATCTTGTGCAGTTAAAAGGTTAAACTGCTTATACAGTGTTCTATTTACAGATTCAAGTTGCAATCAATTCAACTTACTTGTGCAAATTCAGTAACCATCAAAAGTTGAATAACTAGTCAAAATCCAGAGTAAAAAAGTGATTGATTTAATATCTCTGGATTTGCTTGAATCTTGCATTGGCAATGCAATAATTATATCCAAATACAATATCTAGTTCTGACTGATAAAATTGGTAACCAGGTTTTAACTCTGTTTTTTGCCATTTCTGGAGAATCTGATGTGAAATATCCTGAAATTTCCATATCTTCGTTTCTCTTTTTCTTAGGCAGATTTGTGTTCATACAAGAGTCAGCCTTTGTTACTGTCATGGACTTAATGCATTTTATGTTCTTACCATATAGATTGGAGTTGTCAGGATTTTGATTTCCTAGAAGTTAGCAATACTCATAAGATTACTTGCCAGAAATGGAGGGGTGCAACTTTTAATCCCAAATGGACAGTATGATAGCTTCAAACCTGGAATTGTCTAATAAGGGCCGGAATAGGATGCCTGTATTTAAAGTATGAACCAGTAACCAGGCAACTACCTAACCATGTCATGATAATCTTAACATTTATTCCTGGGTTCATTTGTGAAATTCCAGGTCATCAATATGTGGCACTGTAATGTTAGGTAAGCAACTTGTTCACAAGAATAGCAGACAAGACGCACTGCAGTTTTGCTTAATTATAATTCCTGCTCTCCAATGTCATGGAAATAGGATTTACAGATAAGTAGATTGCAAGAACAAATTGTACGATTAGAAAATTTTAACTAAAATTCAAAAGAGGTTAAACTCCTCTTTCTTGGTGCAACAACGAATGGATATTTCAGTTCTAAATCTGCAGATAATGAGATGATTGATAGGAAAGAGTTATCAAGCTAATGATTCTGTTCTTATCCTGAAAATTGCAAGGCAATCAGAAAGAGCTCAAAGGTACGAATTCAACAGTGATGCAATAATTGTCAATTGCACCATCAATCCAAATTTAACCCATTGTTGTTCATCTTAAGCAGTAACTTGGTAAGCCATGAGAAGCTCATTGCTTGTCAGCTGGAATCTGCCTCCTGAGAGGAGAATTCCGAATACTAGAACTGAACTTTGAAAGGATCTGCTCATTCATAAGCATCACCTACAGAGTTCCATATCAGGCTGCCTTTGGATTTAGACATACAAAATTTGAACATAAAGATAATGAAGTAATAAAAAGATGATATTCATTTTCTGTTGAACAAATCCACGTTTGCCACAACAAGTTTAATAAATTGGCCAGTTCAAGACATAATGAGAATAGACGCCTATATTGCTTTATGACCTGAAAATGATGAAATAGCCTGCAGGTCTAAAAATGTGAAACTATGGTCGACGAATTAGTTTTGCCTGAAAAGAATTCAAAATCCATCCAGGAATCTAAAAATTTCACACTAATGCAATGAAAAGACTGTCCACTGATAGCTTCTTACTTTCTTGAGTAACTGATTGACAAGGACGAGTATTGTTTCTCTCTTAGCAGGATTCTTTGCATTGGAGGATGTTTGCAACTTGCTTGTCCTTGGCAATTCAAACAATGGTCTTTGCATAAAGCTGACTGTAGACGCTCTTAGTCCGATGAACAACTATCAAACTCAAGATCATTGCTATAATGCAAAGACCTGACATTATCCCACATGTGAGGGAGTAACATATGGAGCCTGAACATGTAAGTGATTTTTCCTCTTGAAGATGTATTGCAAGCAAAGGTTCTAAATTTAGCTGTGTTTGTTTTTTTGCATAATAGTCATAAATGCCACTTGCAATGACACCAGAGAATATAAGAGAGCCAGTAGGACTAGCCAATGTAAGAAAGTTGTACAAGGCACCAAAGCTCTTTAAGCCAAAAAGCTCTGAGGCTGAGGCAGGCACAATTGCCCAATGGGCACCATAGCCAAGTCCTATCAGAATGCTGACAACATAAATTTGTCCAGGCCAGCCAATAGCATAGTACAGAAGTGCAATTGCCATGATAACTTGAACGATAGCCATGCCCAGTGGTCTTGGATAAGCAAATTTTCTGGAGAGAAAAAAATATAGTTATACATCTCATATGTGCGAATATAGATGGAAGTTGATGATTGTTAGTAGGGTGAGCCATGAAGATGAAAATTTTACCTAACAAGAGCTTCTGAGAAGTAGCCACCACCAACACGGCCTAGAAAGTTCCAAATGCTGATCATGGATACAAATATGCTTGTATCATTATAGCCTAAAGATTGGCACATCTGACCCAGATTATCAATAACTGTCAAACCAGACCCAGAAGCCAGAACGAGAGAGAAAAACAAGAGCAAAAAGTCTGCCTTTACTAATGCCTGCAGCAGAGTGAAATCTTCTCCTCTTCGTGGGCCTTTTCTGCGCTTGACTCTTATTGCTCCTTCAGCAGCAGCTTGAAAGAGCTTAGCTTGCAATTGAGCAACTCGTTTACGCCTTTCTGATGCTGGAAGTGACTCCACTTCTTCAGGTTTTTCATCCTCAACCTCACTTAGAATGAATGAACTTCCACTCCATTCCAGCTCAGATTTACCAGCTTCTTGTTTATCAGGCTCGGAAAGAAGGCTCTCCTCTATCTGAGGTCTTGGCTTCGGAAAGAAAACCAGCACAACTGGGATTAATATAGGCAGCAATACAAGAATGATCAAGATTACCGACAACAATGTGATCAAGGTTTGATTTAGGTTGACTAAATCCTCAACTATCAGTACTGCCAATAAGTAGGCCGCCAGAATGAGGCAAGCGCTGTAAGTAAACAGGAATCCTGAATTATCAGATGGCCTAACTTGCTTGTGACCTCCTACAGGTCTAATAATGAACATTAGAGCAATAACAACAATTGAAGGTCCAACTGCAATCATAAAGATGAGTGATACTTCGCTTGGGGCATTGAAAATGGCATACACCTGAGTCAGAATTGCACCACTCAATCCAGCAAATCCTTTCAGTATCCCAACAACAGGACCCCGATTTTTGGGGAAGTTCTGCACGCTGGAAACTAGAGTTCCTGTGTTGAAGTAGGTCTCACCATTTGTCCCTACAAATATGGCAGCACACAACTGCAGAAGAAAGAATCATTAATATTTGTTTGATAGATGTCAAAACTGAAGACTTTGCTATCCGAATTTCAGATGAGAAGTTCGGAAGCCAGGTTGAGAGAATCTGGTATCGATAGACATCTGTATATGATAATTCAAAATGAAAGAGCATCTCTTATGTGCGAAGATTTTACTTCTTGTACTGTCAAACTCCACATCCCTCCAAGAAACCCGATATCAAGAACATCATAATCAGTTTACAGGCAGAACAATCCACACTATCATTATGATCATCAAATTCCTACTTGCCTATACAAATGGCTAAAAGGTCAAAATTTTTCAAGAGATCAGAAAATACTTAACCCAATTATTATATCTAATGCTGCATATGCGATGAATTCTGCATATGGACTAAATTTGTCCTAGAGAGGACAAGAATTACATTTTTGGCATTGTAAAGCGAGCAGTATATAAATCAAATCAGATTCATAAGTTGATCTCTCGAGCAAGATTTAGTTAGCTAATGCTATATTTTACTTTAAGGAAAGCAATGACTCTTTTGTTATGGTCTTACATTACTGCAGACTAAAATATGAGTAGGAGACTATCTAACTCAGCAGCAGTGATTCAACTCAAATTACGGTAAAAATTATTAGCTGAAGCTGATGGTCAAACATAGCTTGCAGCTAAATGCCAAACTGGTGTGTAACACGTCAATCTAAATGTGATCCTGTTATGGTGGTCTGCTGGTACGAGTACGAGAGAGAAACGAGACTGGAGAACTCAGTAAGATCAATTCAGTCTGTCTGTACGAGTTAAACAAAGGTACAAAACAAAAAAAACAGGAACATGATGTTAACTTCCCAACTAGGATCCACCATCGTGTCATGTAAAAGAGTTCCCCCAGTAGCAGCTATAACAATTAGTTCTGTTTATGTACATCATGAAAGAGTTTTGAATATGAAGAAAGAAACCCAGATTAGGGCATCGCAATTAGGAGGAGACAATTAATGCAGAAATCAAACTTCTCTCAGAAACCAGTTCCCGAACTTCTATAAGAATAAGAATGCAAAAAAAGAAACAAAACAAAGAAAATTCTATGCTGAAATCGCATAAGACCAATCAAGAAAGAAGCTCTGATGTAGAGAAGACGACTGAAAATCCAAGGCAAGAGCTTGTACTCACCACCCAGAGTGGCAAAGAAGGCAATCTTTGAGTGACGGCAAGCCAAACCAAACCATAACCAACAAAATTCTGCACAGCACCAACAATCATAATGGCCCAAATTGGGAGGATTTCACATAGGCTC
>JANSVB020000150.1:249377-261764 GCA_025504935.2 Erythroxylum haughtii | reverse complement strand
GTTATGTCAATGCTACTAGCATTGACATAACCAAACAGGTCATAGATGAATAGTATCGAGTGTACTTGATTCTTTTCAAATCAAATAATTGCCTGCATCTCAATTAATAATGATGAAACTGATTATATTAATAATTGTGAACGTTGTGATTGTTGGTGTTTAGTGTTTGACTCAAAAATATCATAATAAAAATTACATATTTATATCACTAAAAAGTACATGTAGGAAAATAATATGAAATAATTAAAATCGTAAATCTTCAATTCTTATTACCTATAATTAAAGAATTTATCAATATAATGTAAATTTTTTTATGCAATGAAATTTGTAGTTTAGTTATTACTTAGAACTTTATAACTTGACAACATAATCTTGAAAAATTAGACCAAAATTTTAATTTTCTGGACCAGTCCATCTAAAATTATTTGATCTGACTTTTATAATACAATTAATTTTGCAGTTACATCATTTTTTTGCCAAATATTATGTGAATAACTAAAACACAAATAGATTTATATTGACTTACCGTATCTTATTCCTAATTTACAAAATTATGCATTAAAAAAAGAAAAATGATCTATTTTGTTAGTTACCAAATTAATTACATGAACTAATGTGATTAAATTTTAAAAGAATATTTTAAAAAAACAAATATAAGCTTCAATTTTGTAACTATGACTTGAAAACTCCAATGATTCTTTATTAAAATGTGAAAAAAAAAAGAAGAAGAAGAGGGAAGATGGAAATAAAAATTGGTCAACAAAATGTAGATAATATTCTTTATTGTAAAGAAAATATACTCATTTTCATATTTATTGAATGGCATTTGCGGAGCTTTCTTCCTCCTCTAGCTGTTACTCGTCCTGCTTCCATGGACGACACAGGTCAAAATGTCCAGTGTCATAATTGTATTGACATAGACCACCGAGTTTTACAAGCCATATGCACACAGAGCAGTGATTGTAAAAAGGGTTTTGCCCATCATAGATATTAAACCAGTGGACGTCAGCATCCCAACTAAAGCTGCAGACAAACAATGTAGTGCGTAGAATATTTGGTCGAAATCCATACTGATAGCTTCCTTTTGGCTTTACTATATGCTCACCTAAATCGTCGTTCTTGGACTTGCAATGAACTGTGAAGTCGAGGCCATTTTCCAACTCATTTAGTATTGTTATGGTTCTACGATGAGGTAGTAGACCTGCATTTACTGCAGCAAGAAAGAACTGTAGAAATAGCATTTGCAGTGTCACACTTGCAATTGAGACTTTCATCTTTCCCTTTATCCTCTTTAAGTGATTTGGATATGTTTCAAGAGACGAGATAACAGCCTACAGCTACATGGGTTCATTTATAGATATGTGTGTCAAAATGTTGTGGCATAAATAACTCTATATATGGCAGTGTATTTACTTATCCAAATATTATATATTCTACTTAATGTTGGGTATTAAAATAAGCATATCTTTGTCTTTAATGCAGTATTCAGAACGTTAAGAAACGCATATTGTGCAAACATATTCACCTCATGCCTCTGATAAAAAGTAATAGAACAAGAAAAAGAAAAATGATCAGTAGCCGTATACAAACATTTTACATTAAGAATGTTTTCCATGTAAGAACAATTTAGATAATATTGACTTTAATAATATAAAGGTTACCAAAATATATAGCTTTTTCTTGAAATCAAATATAAGAAATTGGAACAACGTAACAATCTAATTGTTCATCATTCAAGTCTACAACTAGTCTTTTATTATAATTATGTTAGCGTTATCCAAATTTGTGGTATATTATTTAAAGCCTTGGCAACCTTGGATTATGCTGTAAGTAATAATGGATGCAATCCAATTCATGGTAAGACTCGTCTTTTCATACAAGAGGAGCATCACCAAGCAAGTTAATGGATGGTTTTGAGGCGGCAAATAAACATCACAAGAAAGGACTAAAATATTGAACACTTTGAAGAAATGTTCAGATGGCGGAAATTGGGAGAGGAAGATTGTCTTCTAGGTGTGGAATAGGAATTGATAGGTCCGGTCATAAAGGGAAGAGGACAAATGATGGACGGCCGATATGAAGGAACTTGAGGTTGAGGTGACGCTTGAAGCAATATTTAGTATTTATGGTGAATGGGAGCCTGTTTCTACATGTATAATCGCCACAAGACACCAAGGCATAAAAATCCAACAGTTCCGAGGTTTCATGTATAATGTCTGAATACTTATAAATAGAGAAGTAATTAATAATGGCGCTTATTCCATATACATTGACATTGCTATGGCTACTCCGTTTAAGAGTGTTTACAATTTGGTCGTAAAAATCATATCCGAACTGTGTGGTAGGGTGGCCAGGGTTGTCCGCAATGACCACGATCATCAGAACGTGAACTGGCGAGAGATAATCATCGAGTTTTGCTTTGCTTCGGCCCTTGAAATAGCCCTCTTGTCACTGCAGACTCGCGATGATGATCAATCGCATCCTCTTTCATTCATCGTATTGTGTCTTGCAATCTTATTTGCTTTCCTGTGTCTCTTGGTGGCTACTTGGATGAATGATGCATTTCCAGTGGTAGGTGAGTTGATGGAGAAAGCTAGTATCTTATTTGTAGCCATTGAGTTTTTCGATATTGTCACAATTCCGCTTCCTCTTTTCTTCAGGTTCACTCTCTGGTCTATCTGTGCCATTTCTTTGACTGTCATAACAATCATCAAATTGCTATTCACTACTTAAATCATTGTTGTAGACGTCATTTTTGTTTTTCTGTCCGTATTATATTACATGAAATCTCCCAGGGTCTTATATCCTTTCCATGTATAAAAGTCAAGCATTTTATGGTTAAGTCCGTCTTGTCTCATGTGATGTTAGCCGTTTTTCCTTTTAAGAAACCTAGAATTGCTACTTTTGTAAATATGTATGAAGTTTGTGGTGGATTGGTTAATGTTATGAATGTCTTACTAAAAGTATATATGAAGTTTGTGGTGGATTGGCTAATGTTATGAATGTCTTACTAAAAGTATATATGAAGTTTGTGGTGGATTGGTTAATGTTATGAAAGTCTTACTAAAAGTATGAAGTTTGTGGTGGATTGGTTAATGTTATGAATGTGTTACTTATACCTACGGCTTTGGGTAAGGAAAGGAAAGACACCTGTTCAGAGCCTACTCTCGTGATGCTTACTTTCATGAAGAATAAATAAGACTCATTCTTGACCTTTATAAAGAATGAAATGTTGACTCTCATAAAAAACAAAATGAGACAAAATAGAGTCTAACTCACTCTTGATACTAATAAAGAAAGAAAATGAGGCAAATCATCTTAACTTTCTTTTTTTTACAATTTTTTCATTTGATTTTTTGTTTTGAGTTGTTCTTTGAATCTTAATGTTAAGAATTAATGCAACTCATTATATTTTCAGTTGTGTCACAATGAAGGGTTTACGATAATCTGTTTAATAATAAAAATATGTTTTTAAAGTTTACAAGTTGATATCTTTTCAATTTATTGGCGCTTTTTTTTTTACTTTGCCCAGAGCTTATAAAAAGTTGAAAACAACCTACTCGTACCCATACCAAATTTTATTATGGTAAGGTATTGTATTAGCACTAGTCAATATCAGGTATTAGTTCGAATAATTTTTTAAATTTATAAAATAGTCCTTAAATTTTTTAAATTGCAAAATAGTCCTTCAATATATTGTAATATATAATTTATAATTTTACGTAAATCATGTCTCCAAAAATCATAATAATAATATAAATTTAAAATAACAACAATTTATTTATTTTTATTAAATTATTTTCACATATTTTACATATAAATAATAACTACAATTAATATAAAAAAGATCATTTAATCAACATACAAATATAAAATTAACAACAATATAAAGCATTTAAAATATTTCAATTTCATCATATAATAATCAATAATTACATCAAAATATCTAATGGAAAAAAAAATAAATATCAGTGACTCTTTAACAATTACAATTTATAACAAGAGTTCGTGCCGAAGAATTAATTAAAAGTGAAACTTGAAACAAAAATATTTATAATTATATTACATATATATAATTTAACATATACATTATATATAAGTAAAGGAGAAACAAAAACTTGAAATTTCATTCAACTGAACATCCACTTAAATTGCATTGACTTCAGTTCTAATTTGGTACAAAATCCTCATCATTGAAATACATTGCACCAAATGACATGTCAATACTTTTTCATTCAAGATTATCTTATAAGTCTCTCTCATCTATCAAACCTAATTCCTCAAAAACTCAATCTACCAAAAAATTAATATTGTCAATAAAAATTTGATGTACTAACCTACTTGTTCTATTAAGAGTCCTAGTAAATAATAAAATTAAATTATTAAAAATTATAAGCAATTATATCTAACTTAATAATGATAATGACTTACCTTTTCTAAAGTTTTAAATTATATCAAACAAAGAATAAATCTTTTAATTTTTTGTGCTCCAATTTATTATGTTTCTTGAAATGGATGAATTAAAATGTGCTTTAAGTCCTTTCAGAATATATTGCACCCACACATTAATTTGGAATTTGAACTGCAAACATTTGTAATTCTGAAACACCATTTTTAAATTGGTCTCAGGAAGCAATCATAAGACAACAAAATTACTATTATAAATAAAATAAAATGATGATTAATTTTCAAACAGTAACAAAAGTGAAAATACATAGTTGGATTAAATTTGTCTCTTTAATGAATAGAAATTGGCATCCTAAAATCATGAGTAGTAATTGCTCTAATAGTCAATAGAATTCTCCTATTAACTTCGAATTTCTTTGTAAAACTTAGTCTAAAATAGATATTAGGACTCAAAAATGTCTCAGCTACAAACAATGTAGAGTGAAGTCTTTCTTATCTCTCATTAATAACTGTAAGATAAGGTATATACAAAGAAGACATATTTTCATATTAGCTTTGATTGTTTCCTTCGCCTTCTCCATGATATCATAAAAATAACTCATTATTGCCTTTTCATCATTATCAACCAGATGAAGTACTCTCACTAAAGGCTCACAAGTTTGGATGACAATTTGAAATTGGGACCAAAATTCATTATTTGCAAGTATAATTCTAGAAACCTCTATTCTAGTATTAGACCTAACATGCTGAGATGCAACACACTTATTACTTGTAAACGTTTGTTTCAACTCTTTCTTCATCATAATAAAATATTAAAGTGATATATTTTTTTTGCATATCTTGTAATAGTAGGATGACATAAAATCTTACCCTTGGTGAAATCCTTTCTCATTAAATTTAAGACTCATGCACTATTGTAGATAAACTTAGTCATTTTTTTTTGTTTTTGCACAATCTTATTAATAATAGGAAAATACCAAACATCCCTTATATTTTTAAAATCAAGTAAATACAATGTGTTATACAAAGAGTCCAATAGAAAGAATTATACTTGCTTTGAAATTTTCTTCCAGCTGCTTTATAAGCAGAATCATTATCAATAATAAATTAAACAATATTTTTTGACCCAACTTTATTCACAACTTAATCAAATATTTCAAATAGATTATCAACATTCCTAACAAGGTCACATGCACTAATAGACTTTAAAAAAATTTGTGTCATTTGTACAATAAATCAAAATTTAATAATATGCTCATGTCTTCTATTTTTTCCAACCATCACACATAATTGAACAGCTAAAAGTAGCCAAAGTTATTCTTCTTTCATCTAAATAACTTTTAATTTTATAAACAGAGTTACTCAAAATTTTACTCCCACTATAAGAAAATTGGAGTTAAGTGACGGAAATTACCAACAGAATTTGTACACATTCCGTCGATAAGCTTATTTAGCGATGGAATTTACTGATCAAAAAAGATGTCGGAGATATGGCCGTAAGTAAATTTACTGACGAAAATTTTGTATACCGTCTGTAAATTTATCAACGGTTATTTTGTTCGATTGGTAAATTTACCAAAGGAGAAGATTTTTCTGTCAGAAAATTACCAACAGATTTGGTTATTCCGTCAGTAATTACCTATGGTTATTTTTTTCCATCAGTAAATCCAATATATTTTATCGACGAACTTTTTTTCCGTCGGTAAATTTGCTAAAATTTATTTTTGAAATTTACCTACAAAGTGTTCAGTTTCTCTAGAGGCCATCATGGAGAGAATTTTGCTAAATCCCTTCGTATCAATTGCAATACTTATTATATTCTGGTTCTTGTGGAAAGTTAAGAAAATAAAGAAGGATGTGGCTCCACTGCCAGTAGGTCCTTGAGGATTGCCAATAGTTGAATACCTTCTATTTCTTGGCCAAGGCATTCATAAAATCTCTGTTGGCTAGTGTCTATGGACCCATCTACAAGCTTTGCCTTGGTAATAAACTGTGTCTTGTGGTTAGCTCCCTGAACTTGGTCAGAGAAGTTGTTCGAAACCAAGACAAAATCTTTGCGAATCGCAACCTACCTCTCACTACTAGAATCAGCTATTTAGGTGCAAATGACATAGCTTGGAGCCCCTATGGTTCTAAATGGAGAAAGATGCGCAAGGCCTTTGTTCGTGAAATTTTAAGTAACAAAAACATTGATACTTGTTATGGTCCCAGAAAACAAGAGACTAAGAAGACTATAAGGCATATGTATGGTAAGATTGGACAGCCTATAGATTTAGGCCAATTGGCTTTTATGACAAGCATGAATGCCCTCATGAGCATTTTATGGGGATGTACGTTAGAAGGAGAGGAAGATTTTAAAGCTGCAATAGAGTTTAGAAATTTATGCTTGGAGATGATGGTGGTGATGGGGAAACCAAATATTTTTGACTATATTCCCATGCTTGCAAGGTTAGACTTACAAGGCTTAGAGAGGAAGGCAAAGAAAATCTCCGTTAGAGTTAAAATTTTCCTTAATTCTATAATATTCACGTCTTGTACTTTTCTTTTAGCGTTAACCTACTTTCTTTGCTCTTGTCATTCGACTTTATTCCTGGGGCTATCGAAGGACTTCTCCTTACACAACTTTGAAGTTTTTTGGCCTCATAGTCAATCTGTTTTTTATCTTTAAGTAGACTTTCATACTAAACTGTTGTAGATGTCTCATAAATAATTATCCATTTTATACTATAATCATATTATAATATAATATAAGCATATCATATTATAATATAATCTAAGCATAATGCATTACAAAAATATCAATGTAAGTTATATCATATTTCAAGTAAAAGAATTGAAATTATGAAATTCATACTAAAAAACTGAAAATAAAGAACTGAAATTAATTTTCAAAGAACAGACATTTCATCAAACACCTTACAGCAGCAGAAATTTATCCCAATATCATAACTAAAATCACGTCATGTCCCTTCTATCACTAACATTTATACCTTAAAGCTATTTTCCAATTACAAAATACAAAAATAAACGAAAGTAATCAAATACCCAAATTAACTTTCATCCAATATATGAAAAAACACATAATAGTAGTTGCAAAAATACCTCCACCAAAGGACACGATGATAATGACCGGAGAAGAAAACACCGACTAGTAGAAAAGGAGTCCACAATAGAGAAACTGGGGAGAAGAAAATCGAATAGGAGACGCAAGAAGAAGGAAGAAGGAAAAAGAAGATGCAGGTGGGGGAAAGATGCCGGGAGAGTTTAAATTTAAAAAGAATTTACCGAAAGAATTTACTGATGGAAATTTTTGTAGGTAAACTCAAAAATTTTTTATTCCGTCAATAATTCCCGCCTTTTTACAGATGAATATCTTATACCATCGCTAAATCCTTTATTGATGGGAATCTTATACTGTCGCTAAAGTCCATCGCCAAATTTGACAGGATGATTTTTCTCTATATTTGGCGACAGATATTAGTACCGTCGCTAAGTGAAAAATTTCCTGTAAATTTTACTGACGGAAATGGATTTTCCATCTATAATTTGTAATGGTGTATTTTTTGTCAGTAATTTTCTATCCTTAATTCTTGCTTTTCTTGTAGTGACTGTAGTCATCAATTGAAGGAGCTTTGCATCCTAGATTGTAAGAGACAATAACATCTATTATAGACTGATAATAATAAGACTGGAAAACATAGAATGTTATACCTGAATCATATTACCATCTAGTTATTTTTATATCTATATTATGAGCCGCTTCTTTATATTGTAAGGCACTACAGATTGAAGGTTGAGCTTCAGGAACTGTTCGTGGTACAAAACAATTAGACTCATGTCTTCTTCTTTTCCTAACATTAGATGTAACATTCCTTTCTTATTGAGTAGGAATACTACCAACTTCAACATTCTCTCTATCGTCCCGAACACCATCAAAAGAACTTTCACTATCAATTTCGTAATTCAATTTTTGTCTTCTATCTTTCTCATACTGATACTCTTCAAGCAAAATCTAACTTTTTTACAAGATTTCACATTACTTTTGACCTTTGCTAAATGTTTCTTTAATATGGTGATTCTTCCACCTTTGAAATGCTTATGACAAAACAAACAAATGGTATGACTCGTCATTATGGAAACCAATCTGACATGAGCTCAAGCTGGATCATATAATCTTCCTGAAGTGGTTGAATTGTCAAGAGTACTTGAACTTTCTTCTTTATAAAATAAGTGAAGACATGTGTCAAAATAAAATTAATAAATTCGCATACTATTTTCTATTATATATTTAACTACCTATAAGATAAGATAAAATGTGCACTTGCTACTCATATGATAAGATTAATAGTTGTAATTTTATTTTCTGACAATAGTAAACAATGTATAAAACCAAACATTTAATTATCTTAACTTAATTACATATATTGAGTGATTTAATTATATATTATATCTTATATTTAAATGATTAATCATATGTTAAATAATTTTTTATAAACAATCAATAATTTGTAAATTGCATGCTTCATATAAATTAATTAACAAATTAACAACTTAATGCATTAATTTTGAATTTAACAATGTCTAAATTACATTAAAATTGAACCAACTCATACAAGCAATTCTAACTTTTGAACTCAAATTTTTCAATGTATTAATTTTCTTCATAAATTCACAATGCTTAAATTACATTGAAATTGAATAAACTCTCACAAACAACTCCAACTTTCAAACTCAATTTTTCCAATGCATTAATTTTCTTCATAAATTCACAATGCTTCAATGTATTAACAATATCTAAATTACATTGAAATTAAACGAACTCACACAAACAATTTCAACTTTTAAATCCAAATTTTCTAATGCATTTACAATGCCTAAATTACATTGAAATAAACCAACTCACATTAACAATTCCAACTTTCAAACCCAAATTTTCAGTGCATATTTTATAAATCATTCACAAAGCACATATGATAGCCAAAACACAAGGCAATTGCAATTATAGCAGAAACAAGCAATTCAAAACATACCAAAAAATCAAAAATTGTAATTTGGGTCAGGTTAGGTCAATTCGATTCAGTTGGGTCAGGTCGAATCTAGATCTGAAAAATAGAAATCGTGATTTCTACAACATTTCTAGTTTCCAAGTGAGCAGCAGGACGATGGTGGACTGGATCAATGATGAATGGTGATGATGGAGTGGTGTAGAGTATAAACAACTGCAAAAGTGCAGATGGGTGGAGAGACATGCGGTCCAGTTAGAGGTGGTGGGCAACATGCAACATTAGCCAAGTTTGATAGTGAAGCGTGGTATGGTGAGATGGTAGTGGTTGCGGGCAATCACACGATGGTTGTGGGTGATCAGTGACGATGAACGTTGGAGGAAGGGAGCATGAACAATGAAAACTTAAAAAAAAGTTTGGGCAGAGAGGAGATGAGTTTGTTTTTTATTGTATATTTTTATTTTGCAATTTAGTTAATAAAGATTTGGAGGTTTATGGGATTGATGAATACATATAATAATCCATCAATCAACTATTTTAATCAAGTCATTTGGACTTAAATTCAAGCATCGATTACAATGTAGTAATTAGTAACTTCTATCGCAAAAATATATTGTAAAAATTAGTACGAAATTCATATTGAATTCCTATAGAATCCCCTTCCCGGCAAGGACTCAACTAGTGTTTTTAATTGTGTAACTTACTAGACGGAAGGTAATGTATCGACTGAAAAACAGTGCGAAACAACCCTCTTAGGTACCGGTCATCTGTACTTGTTGGTATACAATACCAACCGGTACCGCAAGTTTTGAAAAATATAAGGACCTTTTTGAAAAAAATCAAAACTTTTACAAAATACCTCCTTGAGTTTTTGCCTCCCTCCCTGTGAATATATTTATTTATTTATATTAAATAATATGCTTTTTAATTATAATTGTTAATCATATATTCATTAAATTAATTTAAAAACACAAAATTATGCCTTATAAAATTATTGTTAATTAAATATATTTTTTAAAAAAGATTGTTAGTAAGACAATTAACTTTCATAATATTTTATATAATTATGTGCAATGACTTTTTTGTGGTGTGGAGTAAATTTTAAATTTTAAAAAAAGTAATCTTGAGAATAAGTACATTTATTTTTAAATTTCACTAAATTATTATAAAACAATAAAAAGATTACATTAGAGTACATATTTAGTGACTACCCTCTTATCAACTTTCAATTTAACATTAATTTTTAATATTTTATTTTATTTTTAGATATAAAATATTATTGTTGTTAACTTTAATATATAACTTATTATTTTAAATTTTAAAATAATAAGTAAATGATGTCATTCATATTATATAGAACATTTGAATACAAATAGTTAAATAAAAAATTAATAGAATATTGTAACCGTAATTGTCAAATTATTATACATTTGTATGAATGTAACAACTTCATTTAATGGTCATATAAATATTTGAAAATTAATGTTAATAAAATAAATAAATTGTTGTTATTTTAAATTATTATTATTATTATTATTATTACTATTATTATTATTATTATTATTTCCAAAGAGATGGTTGATGTAAAATTATAAAATATACAATATAATATATTATTGATCAATTACTTTGTAATTTTTTAAAAAAATCAGAGACTATTTTATAAATTTAAAAATTACTCATAATAATATCTGATAATGACCAGAATCATTACAGTTATATACCAGAATTAATGTAGTATCAATGTCAAATATGGTATTCGTAACGTTCGACTCAACCCTAACTAAAAACTAATTTGCAACACTAATGTTGTGCATATTGATTTCACAAGTATGTTTGCTCAAATAACTTAATATTATATCATGTACAATAGGTAATCATCATCACCCAGTTTGAAATCTCACAATGAAGAAGGGTCTGGGAAGGTCCGATAGTACACAGCCTTACCCCTACATAGTAGAGAGGTTGTTTCCGGTAGACCCACATGCAAATGAGACAATATAAGTATGATGCAAGGTACAGAAACACTTCATTAAAAATAAATAAATAAATAAATAAAATAATCAAATAATCATCATCATAATCAATAAAATAAAGAAAAAAATTAAATAAATCGACGAGAGCCTAGTATGCTATAAAATCCATCCCTCCTCGTCATGCAGTAGGTAGGGGGACTTCCCTCATAAACCCTAGAAAAAAGTCCCCTACTAATATGGGTAACTGGAACGGTCAGTCCTTTACCCTGATCCGCTCGCGCCAAACTTTTCTATTTCTAGCAACTACCTCATTAAGGGCCAACTCTGACATATCCTCTTTGATCACTTCCTGCCAGTTCTTGTAAGGCCTCCCTCTGCTTCTCTTAGATCCTCTAAGTGTTATACCCTCACAACTTCGAACTGGAGCATCAGAGGGCTTCCGGCCCACATCTCCATACCACCTAAGCCTAGTCTCTCTCAACTTGTCGGCAAAGTTGGCCACCCGGAGTCTATCTCTTACCACCCGATTTCAAACCTTATCTCTCCTAGTAATGCCACACATTTACCTAAGCATACGCATTTCTGCTACCAACAACTGTCGTATGTGTCTACGTTTGGTAGGCTAACATTCTGCCCTATATAACATGGTTGGACGAATCACAGTTTTATAAAACTTCCCCTTGAGTTTTAAAGGAATCTTCCTGTCACATAAAATCCCTGATGCGCTTCTCCACTTGGCCCAGCCTGATCTAATGCGATGTACAATATCGGCATCGATATTCCCGTCACTCTGAATGACGGACCCAAGATACTTAAAACTCGTCCGTTGAGGTATGACATCGATGCCAATCGCAACCGCCATGTCATGTGTCCCCTGGTTTCTTGAGAAGCTGCATTCTAAATACTCCGTCTTTGATCTGCTCATTTTAAAACCTTTCGACTCTAACGCATCTCTCCAGCAGTCTAACTTGGCATTGATCCCCTCCTTGGTCTCATCCACT
>JANSVB020000150.1:205437-218602 GCA_025504935.2 Erythroxylum haughtii | reverse complement strand
TATAAACCACAAAAACTCAACTTAATCTCAATTATCCACTAATACTCCCAATTTAATCAAACTAAGACATAAACACATAATTAACACAATTCATGCTTAATAACATCAATTAAGAAAGTTTCGGGGCCCAAAATGCTCTTCATAAACTCCTGCGCTACGGTCGTGTCTGCCAATCCATTCAAGAGATGATCAGGTATCGACCTCTTAATGGTCAAATAACATATCATATTTGACCTTTCCCAGGTCACCATCACTGCTCTATCAGCTTCTGTGCTGAGATCTGTAAGTGGGGGAGGCCTCTCTGTGTGCATGGCCATGCTGACATCTACCATCTCTAATGCAAACTCTACGTCCTTCTTCTACTTCTTGAAGTTGAAACCATTTAAGGTTTCAAAGGTGACGGCATTGTTATTGACTAAAAAGGTGACTGAAAAATAGAAAGACTATGTAAAAATCAGTATATATAACACCTTTGGGTTGAATACATAATATATGTAATTAGATCCCCGCATAAAGGCGATCATAGTACAAACCATAAACTCTCATGATATTACCATCTTTGGGTGAATAAATCATTTAAACAATGACTTTCCTCTATCAAATGCCTTTATGAACATCTCAAAACTCTATGTAAGGCCAACACCTTTGGATAGAATAACCAAACATAAGGTTAGAGACATCCCCAAACATGTGAGCAAAACAATCCAAAATATTGACTTGAAAGGTCATTTTGGTGACTACATTCTCATCAGTACCCTAGAAAGTCCACAATCACAAGGGATACATCTTTATGTCGTCCTCACATTCATATGGGCATAATGTATGTGAAAATCGATCATAAATGAAAAAAACCTAGATTCACAATCAAACAATCACATACTACACTGAAAACATTGCATTTAAACTTTATTTGAGACTAAAAAATAAAAAATCTCAATGAGAGTGTCTATCATCATACTTTCCCAAATACTGAACCTACTGCACGAGACATAAAACTTTAAGTGTTTCCCTCATGTGTTGTTCCAAGTATGAAACTACACTCAAAAATAATTTTAAAAGGATTTAAAAACTTTTCTGGAATCCAATAACCAACGTAATAAATCCAAAAAATTGAAAAAACACTTAAAAAAATTCTCCGACCCAGAAACAGACTCAAAAGGCTCTGGGGTACCTTTACGAGAATTCTAGAAAATTTTCCTTTTTTTAAAAATCACTATAACAGAGGCCGTACGATTGACGTGGCAAGCCACGTCAGTGTACGTCCTTGGGCGATGTGTGCACTATATATGCGTGCATCAACGTGCGCCAGATGCGTCTGGCGTGTGCACGTCACGCACTGCCCACACACAGAAGTGCACCTACTATAAGGCGTGTGCGTTGCACATGCCGACACGTGGTATGGATGGCGCATGTGTTGCACGTGCCCACAGTTTGATGCTTGTGGGAGGGCATGCCACACATGTCTGCCTACGTGTGATGCCACTTGGCGGCATGCGATTGGCACTTGCGTTCTCAACTCCTATAGCAACGTCAGGTGCATTCAATGTCGCCTTCCAACAGGGAGGGCGATTTCCAACATCCTAGGACTCCGGTTTTTGCTTCGTTTGGCCCATTTTTAACCCTTTTTTATAGTTAGCCTTATGTATACTACTTTATTTAATTATATACGTAAAAAATGAAAACAAATCAAAATTTGATAATAAAAGTTTGTATGAAACATGGGAGAGATACAATGATCTATTGAAGAAATGACCATATTATAGTCTTCCCCCATTGATGTAAGTCCAAACTTTTTATAATGGTCTAGTCATTCCTACAAGGTAGATGATAAAAGTTATATTAGGAATAATGATAAATAATAAAACTTCATAGGTAATTTTAGAATTGATATAAAAATATGGTGATGAACATTTACAGTGATAGGTAGAGGACAATTGCAATTTATAATATATATGTCATGACTACTCTGGAAATTTAGATGGAGGTAATGGTAAAAACAAATGTGTTAGAGAGAGAGTCTCCCACTTCTCACTAACTTTCCTAACCTTTTGGCTTGTCTTTTCTAAACACGATTCATTTAATCTTTCATTTACATTTGAAAGTAACCCGCATGTTGTTTCCTTCTTTCATGCCCTCTTACCTAATTATTTTTTACCATTATTAATATGACAAATCAAGTGCCTCATGTTGACTCTACCTCTACTCTACATAAATCTTCTGCCCTGCCCATTCTTGATGTCAACCTTTCCTTTCCTTCGCTTCCTAACTCAAGTATAACTATAAAGAAGATTGCTCTAAAAGGGCCTTCTTATCAAAAAGTTACTTAGAATAAGGTGATCGGAGATTCTCATTCCTTTAGAAAGCTGAGGTATGTCAAGCCTTCAAACCTTGAGGTTTCAATAGCCCTCTATTGGAAGTATTGCAGCTTGCAATGAAAAAAACGACAATCAGACTTTGTAGGATTTTTCCTATAAAAGCATTTACCTTTCCTTACTATGTAATAATAAGCATACTCGAATTGGAGGAAGCTTGACTTAGACAATGTACTAGTTGGTGAAGGTGATTATTCATCTTTAATTTTTTGGCAGAGGATAATGCATAAAAGATTTTGGATAGATTTAAGTTGGCATATCTATATAAGGCCTTTGTTTGGCACTAATTGGTATCCTGGCATTGCTTGGATAGATTTAAGTTGAGATCCATAATGGTTTAGAAAAATTTTCGTAGAGTACCTTTAGAATATTGGTCATATGAGTGCCTCAATTACATTTCTATTTCATTAAGAAGACCCTTTAGTTTTGATGAGAACATAACTAATCTAAAAAGGATTTATCATGCATATGATTATGTGGACATTGACCTAGATAAAAAGTTTCCAAATTTTATCAAAATAATAGGGTTGAACAAAAATAAGCATTTGGTTGAGGACTTTATTAAGGTTACAAACCTACAAAATTCTATAAAGAAATACTAGATGTTGGTACGGAGGATTAAGAATAAGGAAGTACAATTTAATTAAAAGATTGGGGCCATTTCTAGGCTGAAGGAAAAGCTTTCCCCCACTTTTCATAACGAAGAAGTCTTACATAATCTGGAGGCTTCCAATATGGCTGCTCCTTCTGCTATTAAATATTATTAAGATTCTTTTGATCCACCAAATAAGCATATAAATAATTCCCCAACTGAAAATAACTTGACTCCTATAGAAGGTAACCTCTTGAAATTTGGCATATATAATATCTCTAATAATAAGGGGACTATGAGAAGAAGTATGGTCAATTAAATAGCCCTCTTATTCCTTTTGAGAATGTATGGTGTAAGGTCAGGCCTATGTTGATAACTTATGCACATTTGATCCTAGCACTTGCAAATAAAGGACTGGAAGGAGATCGAGGAAGAAAAAACCAATGTCTTTTCCTTCCTTATGAACCTTTTTGTTTGAATATTAAGGGCTTGAATAACCCAGATAAACAAATAGCACTTAAGGATTTCTTATTCCTTAAAACTCCTCATTTTATGGGTTTAGCGTAAATAAAATAAAGAAACATCTATTTTAAAAGGTTTATAATTTTTGAATAAGGATTAGACCATAATAAGCAATCATAATGCTCATTTTAATGGAATATTATTATATATTTTGATCCATGTTATATTCTAATTGAGGATTTGGAAATTTTTAGATCAATACATTCATTGTGAATTTCTCCTAGCATAGACTCAATCCCCATTGCTCATTACATTCTTTTACATCTTAAACTTGGAATTTTATGGAAGGAAGTTTTTGAATGACCTGAATCCATAAGAGCAAACTCTATTTCTTTGTGGATCCTTGTGAGGAACTTTAATTGTATTCTTTCCCGAGTGGAAGCACAAGGATATAAAAGGAATATGAAGAAGTGCCCTCTCTCACAAGAGACTTGGAGATTGTTGATATGAACTATATTGGTAGCCTTTACACTTGGAAAAATAGGCAATCAAGTAACTGGCTTTTAAAAAAAGATCTGGACATATATATGGTAAACTCAGCTTAGATGACTCACTTTCCTCTCATCTGTTCTTACTTTAGTAATCATCTTACCTTGGATCATTTACCTATTTTAATTGAATCAAAGACTATTGATGGCAAAAGGAAGTCCCTTTTTAGATTTTGCAACTCCTATTGAAGCACCCTTAGATCAGGGAGGTAGTCAGTAAGGGTTTTAATTTAGTTATATATGGTTTACTAGCTTTCAAATATCTACACAAACTAAAAGCTATAAAAGCTTAATTGATTAATCTCTAGAAGAATAAGCTAACCTGATGTATTGGGGGGAAATGACGTATTAGCTTCACTCAATAGATGTTAGGAGAAGCTTGCTTTACATCTTGCAGATCCTACACTTAAAGAACAAAAGAGTATGGAGATAAGGAATTATATGATTACTTTGGAAACCTATAATTCACAAATGTTTCAAAAATATAGAATTAAGTGGTTAAAGAAGGGTGATAGGAACTTCAAGTTATTTTATAGATCTATTCAAGCTAGAAGAAATAAAAATAGAATTTCTTCAATTAAAAACAAAAAAGTGAAAATCGTTACTTCCTAAAAAATCCTTAAGGAGATTACATATGAACATTACAAAAAGCTACTAGGATCTTACAATGATATTTTTCCTCTTCTTAAATAACTCAGAGACTCTTTTGCTGGTTCCTTCTTTCCCAAGCAATTACACAGAAGAACTTATTAAATAAGTAATAGTAGAAGAGATTAAGGAAACCTTTCATTTCACCTAAATAAAGCCTTTAGTCTATATGGTTTTAATTTAATATTTTTTCATAATGCCTGAGATGTAACTGGTGAGATGGTAATCAATTCAGTAGGTGAATTCTTCATGTTTGGTAGGTTACTTGCTAAGACTAATAAGACATTCCTACATCTAGTTCCAGAGGAACAAAATCCTTTTAACTTGAATGACTATTGAGCAATTACTTGCTGCAATATAATCTATAAAATCATGTCAAAAATAATTGCTAATATATTAAATAAGTTCTTACTTATATTATAAACCCTATCATAGTAATTTTGCTTAAAGAAGAAATATTAGCGACAACATCTTACTAGCTTAAGAGTTATTTAAATTCTAAATTTGATATCAAGAGTTATGTATTAAAGATTAAATATTAAAGCCTTTAACTCATTAAGCTAGAAATTTATCCTTCACTCTGCATAAGTTATATGTTTTGATCATAAAACAATAAAAATTAAAATAAATATACAACTATTCAATCGAGGTTCCCATTCTATATTCATCACCTATATTCAAAGTTGCATTATTTCAACCTCTTATTCAATCTTACTGAATAGGTGGCCAACTACATTGTTAAGAATTGCTTATGGCCTTAAGTTGGATGATCCTTTATCAACTTATCTATTTGTCATTTGCATGGAGATTTTTTCCAAGCTTACTAAACCTAACATTGTAAAGGAATTTGATTTTAAATTTCACTAGAGATGTAGCAAATTGAGTATTTTCTAACTTTCTTTACAGATCATCTTATGTTGTTATATGAAGGTACCTCCATTTCAATTGAGCTTCTCAACAACTCTCTTGAGATACTTAAAAGCATCTCACCTCTAGCTTTTAAGCTTTTGTTAACCCTTACAAAAGCTCCATTACTCTTTTTGTAAGTGCCAATCTTAATGTAATGCTTCTAGTTGTTTCTAAGGACTAAAGAAGTAATAACTTCTCTTTGAGTATCTTAAAGTCCCTATTATCATAAGGAAGCTTACTTATGCTGATTGTCCCCCCGGATTTCATACATAACAGACTAAATAACTAGTGCAATAAATGCTTGTCATATGGAGGAAGACTATAGCTAGTGATATCCACATTAAGTAGCTTATACATTCATTAGTGCTCCTACCTTGTTATAACAAAAGGATTGATGAAAGAAATCAATAAGCTACTTAAAATTTTTCTCTAGAATGGATCAAATAACAAACCTAAGATTCCTAAGGTTAAATGGTCAAATGTTTGCTAACTAAAAAAGTATGGAATGCTAAGAATTACCTTATTCTATATGATGATTAAAGTTCTGTTGATAAAGAGGCTTTGGAAAATATGCACAAATAGGAAGGTGAAAGTATCTTATCCTCCAGGTGAAGTTAATCCATATTTACTTTGTAAAAGGTGAAAGTATTTGATCCTTCAAATTATACCCTGGTCTCTCTTAGACCTTGAAATAGCTAATAAGGAATATATTTTAGATGTTCTTCAAACATAGAATTAGAGAGGTAGCAAAACTTCCTTTTAGTTTGATCATTAACATAACTTAGGACCCTTACAAATTGAGTGCCTTTAAGCATTAAAGTCAATTATATTAACTAATGCAAAATTTTGGGCCTTCATTAAGGATAACAAATGATTTTGGCCATTTCATTCCTCAAGGGATTGTAAGGAAATCTTAGACAAACTACCATCTTAATATTTCTTCCATGCAGGATAGGATTCTCTAGAATGAGTATAGATCTACAACGTTCATCACTAAATATTGTAAGAAACTCTGATAGGGATCACTAATATGTCATGTCGTTTATATGTTGAGGCTCTTGACATGGATCACATTTTCTTTAGTTGTATGTATTATGCTAAACTATGGAACTTTTTATGAGACTTTTCAAGCTGCACTACAGCAGTTTAGAAAGGAAAGTAGTTACACCTTAAGCTTCCAGTGTTCATTTTGATAGCTAAGTGGATTAAAGAAATTATAATGGAATTTACTGCATTAATGTCATAAAAGGAGTAAAAGAATCTTTTGCAATAAGGTGCTAAACGTTGAAACAAATTTACATAATAGAATACTTACTATTACTTGGAATCTTCAAAACATATTACCCCTAGTCTCTGTAATAGTTGGAACTTATGATAGGTTTCCTTTCTTAGTTTAAAGGTCCTTTACCAACTAGAGTTACATTGTTGCCCTACTTGTTCTTGTATGCTTTTCTTAGAAGCTTTTCCTTTATATGAATGAAATTAATTAACTTCTTAAAAATAGAAAATAAACTTGAAAACATGAGCTTTCCATGCAGGATAACCTATATTATAAGTTTCAAATTATGTAGAGGAGAAAACCAAGGAATATAAGGTCATGTTAGAAATATTATGATGGAACAAATAGCACAAGTTTATTATATGAGAGATATATATAGGTAAAACGATCCTTATAGGATGATGTACAACTCAAAGTGGAGAAATATCAAAGTTTCTCTATAAGCAGCCAACTTAAGGACTACCTTGACTGGTGTTTCATAACTGCATGAAAAAGAAAAATTGCAACATTAAAAACAGATATTGAGAGATTTTATGCTAGGAATATCTTTTTGGTTGTAAAATTATAATGTCTTAATGATAAATGTTGAATTAACGAAAGTTGTTAGTAAAAGGGTTCGAGGAACATCACCTAGTAATATTGTATTTAACTGTAAGGAATATGCTCAAGCAATTACTCTAAAAAGTGAAAATGAATTGAATAATGAAAAGAGGGGGGAGGACAATAAAAAGGTCTTTGAGTCAGGAAGTAAATAGGAAGAGTGTTGGACCCCGTTTCTGGAGTCCAACTCAGGGGTCATAAAACGTGAACTTATTCACATGAAAATTTCCTTAGGGTTATTCCAATAAAAATTAAAAAAATTAAAAAAATCACAGCGTTTGCAATGGAGGACTTCACCGCGGCAACAGAATGTTCGCCGTGGAGAAAATATTGAAGTAATTTCCCATGGTATCAGAGCCAGGTTTTGAATCGGTAGGACATTGAAGAGTTGGACTCTCCCCTATAGACGCGTTTTCCATGATCTAATGCACCGGATCCCATCAGAACTCCGATGTTAAATGTGCTTGGGTGAGAGTAGTACTAGGATGGGTGACCTCTTGGGAAGGGCTTGGGAAAAGCAAAACCGTGAGAGCTTGGCTAGCCCAAAGCCCAAAGCGGACAATATCTGTAAGCGGGTGATCTGGGCTGTTACAAAGAGGATATTAAAGTAATTAGTGATAACAACTCTAGGCCAACTAAGATCAATTCAAATAAATTCAAAAGGTTAAGCTTGAGTTGAACGAATTTTAATTTATACATAGACCTGAGTGGTTTGCTTGATGACCTAAAATCCTCCCTAAAAAACAATATCATTTTTTTTAACTTCCCAAAATGACATTAAGACAATGTTATTTTGGTTAGTTACAAAAAAAATGACATTCTTTTTGGATGGTTTGCTTAAGCAAGGTTCTGAACATGTATTCTAGGCTCGACCAAGCCCAAAAGAGGGTAATAGAAATCTTGCCTATTGCCATTCCAAAAAGTAATGTAACTTATAAAGAAATATAGATTAAGAATTCCTTATCCAATAAGGCTAAGACAAAAAAAGGATGGGAATTTTGATAGTTCCTTAAAAATTTAAGTAATTTCATATTAACATTCCTTTTATTGTAGTTATTTCGTAAATGCATTAATATGCCAATTTTCTTAAGGAAATTATAAGAAAAAAAGAATTTGAAGAAGCTATCAACCATTACATTAAATGAAAAATTAAGTTAAAAGGTCTACAGATTTTTACTATCTCGTGTGTCATCAGTAATTTATCTATCGACAAGGCATTGACAGATTTAAGTGCTAGTAATAATTTGATACTTTATTCTATTCTAAGAATTAAGGACTATATAAAACTAAACATTATGGGATTAGTTCATAACTGGTTGATAGATCTATTAAGTATCTTAGCGATGTAATTGAATATATGATGGCTATGGTTAATAAATTCAATTTTCAATTAATTTTGTTATTTTAAATATGGAAAAAAGATATTGAATTACCTTTAATCCCAGGTAGGTCATTCCTTTTTATACAAAAAACTATAATGAATATCTATGAAGGAAAATAACACTTATAATTAGAGAGGAAATGGTAACTTTTAAAATTTTGAATGTATTAAAACACTCAATTGTATGTGATGATTATTGTCATTCCTTTAATTTATTAGACACAGAGATATTATTTTCTTTGTAGGGAGCTATACGAAAAGACATCTTTGATTATTTATCATTAGACAGAAAACCTGACTTGTAAGATGGAGAGTTGTATGAGCAAGTAGACTATTATTTTTTCTTTAACAAAAGGAAGTCCTTTTCATAAGGAAAGACTAAAAGGATGAGATGAATTCACATTAGTAGAAAATGAAACTATCTATAGAGAAACCACCTTTAATATACATTCTAGAGGAAAACTCAAACTTATCAATCACAATTGTAGTTAGGTTACTTACAGAACAAAAGGAAAAGTTTCTATGAGTGCTATGAGATCATAGGAAAGCTTTAACATTAAAAATTGTTGGCATAAAGGGGTCAATATTTCGTATTGGATCTAAAAAATTTTGATGGATAAAGACCACAAACCTATGGTGCAACCCTATAGGAGATTAAATCCAAATATGAGAGAATTTTTGAAAGTATAGGTAGTTAAATTACTTGACTTTAGTTAAATTACTTGACTTAGGTATAATCTACCCTATCTTTAATAGATCATGGACAATCCTTGTACAAATAGAACTAAAGAAAGGTACGGTGATGGTTGTTCTAAATGAGAAGAATGAGTAAATGCTAATGAGGACTATCACTGGGTGGAGAGTATGTATTGACTATAAGAAACTAATTGAAGCAACATATAAGGACTATTTTCCCTTACATTTATTGACCAAATATTAGAACAACTCTTAAGAAATATATATTATTATTTCTTATATGGATATTAAGGTTATTATCAAAATTCCAATTGCACATGTGGATTAAGAGAAGACCATTACATACTCATATGGAACATTTTCTTATTATAAAATGTCATTTGGATTATGCAATACACCAATAACATTTTAAAGGTGTATGATGGAAAACTTTTAAGGTAAGGTTGAAGACGTAATAAAGTCATTCATGGATGATTATTCAATCTTTGGTGACTCTTACAATCATTGCCTCTATAATTTATAGAAGATACTGGAAAGATGTGAAAAAACTAATCTTATTCTAAATTAATTGATTGAATTATTTTACTTATAAAGATTTATAAGTTTTATCCGCAAGTGCACAGTATAACGGTAGCTAGCACGAGCAAGTACGAGTTGATCCTATAAGGCCTATAAGTACTAGTATTAACCCTTTTTCTATTATCTAATTGTTGAATCAGGATGTGAATTTACTTGAGAATTAAAGAAAACTCAAAAAAAGAAAATAATACGAATAGTCAATATTAAATAAGTAGTACCTAGGATATGAATCTCCCTAAGATATGTTAAACACTAACTTTTTATCATGCAATTAAATTATTGATTATTGGATTGTGGAAATTTCCATCTTATTTTAATATTTTTCTCAAGACTATTAACAAACTAACCCTCAATTGATTAACTAAAATCTCTTTCTAGTTAAAAATCCTAAGATTGCATTAATGATTCGTGAATTTCACTATTAAGCTTGACCATAATACAAAGGATTTATGTCAACCTATCTCTAAGTTTGCACAAAACTACTTTCAATTATAGTAGATCTATTCACGCAAAAGGATTTCTCATTCTCAATAATATGAAATCAAATATTAGACTAATATTTTGGATATACTAGTTCAAGAATATAATGTATAATTGAAACGCAACAAATCAATCATTAAAATTGCATTGAAAAAAAGATTATATCATATTATCATCAAAACTTGGGGTCCATCACACTTAGGCACTAAACAATTTAGTTCCTAATCATAGAAAACAGATACAATAACAAATATTTAGAAGAACAAATAGAAATAAAAGAATTCATATTCTATATCTCCCTTTTGTCTCTAATGAAATTTTCTTGCAATTTGGATTGAAGGATGCTCTCTATCAGATCTTGTGAAATAATCTTCATATTTTCTTTATTCTTTGTTCAGAACTACCTCTTCTATGATGTTTTTTATGGCTAAAAAATGATTCTTTCCTATAGCCTTAAATAATATCCTTTTATAGTAAAAACTAGGGTTTTCGGGATATATACAATCACTTAGACGACTGTGTAGGTAACTATGTATCTCCAAAAATACCTCAATTTGTGACTTTATATGGTCATAAAGACTTACATAGGCAATATACATGACCAAGAATGTTAACACACATGGGCATGTAACTCGATACAGGCAGCAATTGTGTTGTTGAAGCTACATACATTTACAATGACTTACACGATAACTATACATGGTTGTGTAAGTCCACAATTGCTCCAATTATTCCATTTCATGCCACGATTTAACCCAAATACATATCTTTTTGGTTTATGAAGGCAATTATCACCTACAAACACACTTGAAGCTAAATAAGTACCAAAAATACTATAAAAGCCATTAAATAACAAGAAAAACACATTAAATATAGGTATATATATATATAGTCAATTAATTTTCTATCAATATTATAAGAGGTTTTAGTATTAGGACACAAAATATAAATAAAGGAATTGAGTTGATAAAGAAAAATTTAAAGCAATCGAGAAGCTTCCACAGTCTATATTGGTCAAGCCAATTAGAAACTTTTTAGGATATGTTAGATTTTAGAGACGATTCATAAAGAATTTATCTAAAGTTGTTTAACCCTTGACCAAATTACTTCATAAGGATGCACCTTCTAATTGTTCTCCAACATGTTTCAAGGTTTTCTCAATCTTGAAACAACCTTGAAACAAAAGTTAATTGATGCCTCCATTATGATAGCACTATAATGGAGTCTTTCTTTTAAGCTAATGAGTGGTGTAAGTAACTATGATATGGGAGTAGTGCTTGAACAATGAAAGATTAGCATTTTTAACTGTTATACTATGCTAGCAAAAACTCTAACTAATGCTCATGAAATTTACACTACCAATAAGAAGAAATTAATAGTTATAGGATTTGCATTCAATAAATTTATATCATATCTTATATTTTCTATGACATTATTTACTTAAATCATTAAGAATTAAGGTACCTTCTTTATAAAACTAATGTTAAACCAAAGTTGATTGGAAACATTATGTTACTATATGAACTTAATTTGGATATTAGGAACAAAAAGGAGTAAATAACTTAAAAATAGACCATTTATGGTATTTAGAAAGTCCAAATATAGAGGAGTTAAATGAAGAAGACATATAAGATAACTTCTTTAATAAGCAATTGTACTTCACATAGGTATTGGCTCCGATTTCTTGGTTTGCATATTTTGTTGACTATTTAGCAACTTTGATTCTACCTAAAGATATTTCATATTAGTAGAAGAACAAATTCGTTTTTTAATTTCAAATATTACATATAGGAAGATTCATTTCTATTTAGAAAATTTCAAATTAAATAATAAAAATATGAATACTGAAAGAAGAAAGATGGATTCTACAATGCAATGTTATCATTCAAAAGAAGTAAAAAGGCCATTTTAAGGCCACCATAACTATGGCAAGGAGATTTGCAATTAGGTTTTTATTAGGTATGTGTGTTTAAGGACGCTCTACTTCTTCTTTAACAGTTTATACTGTTTCAGAATAGCATGAGAATCTTCTAACAACTCTGAATATGCTTAATGCAAATTATCGTAATCAGTTTTTACCTCCTCATCACTTTCTTCCTCGGCTACCAGGCAGATGTTTGCATGTTCAGACGATTCGGAACCTGTGTCTGATTCTGATGAATCTAGGTCCTCCCATGTTGCCATCATGCTCTTCTTGCCTTCTCTATTCTTCTTTGGTTTCTTCTTTAGAGTAGGACATTCGGATTTGTAGTGTCCAGGCTGATTGCACTCGTAGCAGATGACAGATGACTTCTCTGGTTTAGCATCATCTTTGCCATTCTTCTTGAAGGTCTGATTTCCTTTGGACTTCTTCTTCCACATGCGTCTTATCTTTCTAGAAATGAAAGATAGTTCGTCATCTTCATCACTTGACTCTTGTTCTGATTGGCTGGAGTCGTCATTCTTTGATTCTTCAATCTTTAGCGCTTTTGTTGACTTCCTCCTTCTTTGAGTCCTGTGATTCCTTTGTCCGGCCTTCAGTGCTATTGATTTGTCTCGTTTAGGCTTGTCTTCAGCATCGAGCTCAACTTCATGAATCTTCAAGGATCCAAGCAACTCGTCAAGCTTCAATACGCTCAG
>JANSVB020000150.1:89628-103667 GCA_025504935.2 Erythroxylum haughtii | reverse complement strand
CTTTTGTGGATGACCTAGATAGGATGTATTTAGTTTCTTTTGAGCATTGTATAGACAGTGATTTTGGACAGAATTGTATAATTATGGATTCTAAGAATGGAATGAAAAAGTAAATTTGGTTTCAATTTTTAGTGATATTTATATTGATGCCATGTGGATTTTAGTTGGGTTTGCTCGGTAGTGCACCCTTGTCATGGGTTATGTGTCGGAACAACCTGCGGGTGTCCCGATGTGTACCCTACGATAAGGGGGCGCTACAGTTGATGACTTGTTCCTTAGTTAGACTTCTATTCTAAAATGTCCAAGCATTCCTCTCCTCCTAAATGGCTTTAACAAAAAGGAGAAAACTAGGCAGAAGCACCATTTGATTGTTGTATTAGAATGCTTAACTTCACTATACCATTCCTTAATATACTTCTAACCTCCTGGAGCATTCTAGATTTAACATCTATGTAATATTGATCTCCAGCTAATAGTCACAAATTCACATGGAAAAAATAGATGATCATTGCTTTCCTCAGTCCTTTAACAGAGAATGAACAATTAGGAATGTTAAGGAAGTTCTTCATCTTATCAACAATTGGAAATTTATCCTTCATAGCTAACCATATTGTAAAAGATGCTCTAGGATGTAGATGCATGAACAATACCACCTTAGTCCAAGGTATTATGCTATAATGATTTTAAAGGACATTTCTACATAATTGACTAGTGAATTTTCCATTTCTTATATGTTGCTTGATGATACTATCTTACCCTCCAAGTAGACTAGTTTGAGAAATCTCTTCACAAAGAGATCTACAAATTACATTTTGTATGAAAATCCTTCTATCAATTAGTGCTTCTGCAGCTGTCAACCTTAGACCAATAAGTGGTTTGAAGACTTTTACTTTTTGTAAGTTGAATAAAAGGCCATAAGATAGCCAATTATAAAACCAAAAGTTTGTTTATCTTCTATCTCTAATAAGAGTGATAAAATCATTCTTCAATATATCCCCATTTTTTAAAATAGCTTTCAAGTTTGAGTTGAGGATGATATAATTGTTAGACTCTATATGCTTCTGCAATTTATGTAAATGTGATGAACCATTTACACTAAAGGGATAGCTTGTTTGTCATTAATCTTCAAAGTCTTTTAGACAATATAACATTATTCATCAACTCAAGAGAGATAATCCTAAGCCCTCCTGTCTTTTGGCAAACAAACCTCTTTCTATTGCATTTTAGCTCTTTTGAAAGTTTCCTTATTCCCGCTCTATAGAAATCTATTGCATAACAACTCTATGGACTTAATGATTTTCTTGGGGATAGTTAAATGTGCAGCCCAAAAAACATTAATTGAATTTAGTGCAAATGAAACAAGTTGAGCTCTCCCAATAGTGGAGATAGCTTTAAAAATCCGTAAGGAGATTTTATTGTTAATTCTATCAATTAGAATGCCAAAATCTCCAAAAGAAAGATTAAAGTTTGAAATAAGAACGCATAGATAAAGTATTGGAAATAGATGTATTCTGAAACCAATAATAGAATTGATAATAGATTCTTTGCCTAAAGTAGATTTGGAAAAATATAAAACACTATTTGAAGAATTGATTTCCAAACCAAAAAGTTTGTGAAAGATTCTCAAAGCTTTCATAAGAGCAGTAATAGAAGTTTGATCAGCCTTAGAGAGAAGTATAAAATCTTTTGCGAAACAAAGATAAGTGATCTATTGATTTTTACACTTTAAGTGAAATTTGAAAGCCTTTTTCTCTCCATAACTCTCTTAAGTGATTTGTTAAAGACCTCCATAACTATAGCAAAAATATGGAACGATACGATCTCCTTGTCAAATCCCCTTGGAGTTTTTTAAAGATTTACTAGGTTGTCTATTCACCAAGATTTTGAAAGAAGGATTTGTAATGCATTGTGAGATCCACTGAATAAAATTCTAAGAAAATTTCATGGCATAAATATTGTTTAGAATAAACTCCCAATCCACACTATCATATGCTTTCTTTAAGTTAATTTATAGGAGACAATTCTTGCTTTCTCTTCTATTAGAATAGGTTCTGACAAGCTCTTGAAATAAAAATATGTTATCACCCATAACTCTACCTAGCATATAGGCCCCTTGAAAAATATCAATGTAATTGTGGAGTACTATCCTCAACCTCTGAGCCAAAATCTTGGAAATGATGTGAAATGGGTCAAAAATAAGAGAAAAAAAAGTCATATGCTCACCACCTTTAGGAATGAGATTTATAAATGTGTAGTTGATTTCAATGAACATCTTTCCTTTGTTGAAAATTTTCAAAATTGCATCAATCACAATATCCTTAGTCAGATTGCACAATTTACTGAAAAAAATGGGTTAAAACAATCAGGACTAGGTGCCTTAAAAGGATTCAAAGATTTTAGAGAATCTTCAATCTCCTATATGCTAATGGGCTTACTTAAAACTTTTTCTTCCTATAAAGTGATACATTCCTACATAGGCTCTTTCAGAAGCAACTGAGAAGAAGTAGCATTGCTGGGAGCTCTGAGGATGTTTGAGAATTAATCAAAGGCCCTTTGGAACAACTAGTGTTAACTATTCTGTTCCTAATTATTCAAGTGCAGACATATACTTTTATTGCCCTTTTTCCTAGAAATAACAACTCTATAGAAGAAAGTTAGGTTTTTGTCTCCTCCTTTCTTCCATTCAACTCTTAATATTTGTTTCATTAGTGAAAAGCCATAGGTTAATGCCTTATAGAAGTTGCATAGCAAGCCTTTCCTGATCCTGAAGATTAACAGAGGTGGGATCATTTTGAAGTTTAGATTGAATCTTGTCAAGAGCAATCCTAGTAGCGTTTAGGAGATGATGAGTTTTGCCAATATTGTTCTGAAAAAATAATTTCATCTCTTATTTAATAAGTAAAATCTACCTTACATAAATAAATTACTTAGAGCCTTGATGGTGAAACTTAAAGATTTCAATATGCACATCTCAAACTCAGCTACATCAGTTAGAAAATTATTGAATTCAAAGGGGTAGTGATATTTTTGTACCAAGATGAGTAACAATGGTAGAGTGGTTTGAGAGAATTTGATTTATAAAAGAAGAATTACTACTTGAATAATTGGTGAACCACATATGGTTTGCAAGACTCCTGTCAAGTTTCTTACTAATTAAGTTATCCCTAAACTACTTATTACACCAAGTATAGAAGTTACCTTTATAAGGAAGATCAGAAACTTGGTTTATCAAACAAACACTAACTCAATTCAGTGCAAGGAATGCGAACAGATCTGACACCTTATGCCTCATCTAGATGGATAAGTACATTGAAGTCTCCAACTAGTATCCAAGGAAGAGAGGAGGTATTTGCTAAAGATTTAAGTTGATTCCACAAAAAGGATTTCTAATATGCACTGTTATGGGCATAAACAAAATATATGAGAATGGACATACTTGTATCCTTTTTATAAACTTCAAGATGAACCAATTAATTTGAGGTAAACTTGGTGATGACATTGATAACAAAATAGTCATATATAACCACTATTCTACCATTGAGATTATGAATATGGTTGGAGATCAGATTCCAATGCCTTGGAAAAATTTCAAGAAGGTTGCAACTGGGTAGCTTAATTTGAGTCTCCAAGATCCCAGCTATAGTTTCTTTATTCTGAGCTAATAAACTCTTCACTAAAAGCTTTTTATAAGAGGCATTAGCCCTTTAATGTTCCAAGTTAGAATGATCATGATTTTGACTCCCCAATTACATCCACCTTCTATCTACTTGATCTCCTTTTAATTACAGGTTTAAAGTCCTCGGTCTGCTTTATAGTTCTGTTAGGAGTGACTCAATTACATCTTGCTCACTTATTGTTGAAGTCTCAGAGAGTGTTACATTGTTATGTTGTTCTTCCCTAGCACTATTAGGAGTGCTAATGTTTACAACTATCTAGGATTGAGTTTAACATTAACAGCTACAATTTATATTGTTTGATAACCTTAGTTGTGTTAAATTCCATAACCTCCTAATATTCTCTAGTCTTAAAGGTTCCACTAGTTGGTTTCCAAATCCTCTTATCATTAAATTGTGGTTTCCAAGCATAAGAGACTATTAGTTGATCGTCAAAAGGTCAAAGCTCTCATCTAATCAATTAATAGGAATACTTTCTGGTAAGCCAGTTATGGAAGTAACAAGAACACAAATTCTAGTAAATTGGATTCTCATCACCTCAATTGTAGCTTAATCCATACAAATAGACTTATTAATGAAGCTTGCAATGTGACTGAGTCCAGAAGTGGTCCAATACTCAGGTGGAACTCCATGTATGTAGATCCAAAGAGGAATATGATCCTTTTTTATATCCTGCATCTTTATGCCAGGTCTCCAAATTTGTAAAAGTAGCAGTTTGTTGTTTATATACCAAGGCCCTACTTGAAGGACCTTCTTCACGTCATCTATATTGGAGAAGTTGAATAGAAACACATCATCATTATTGATGAAGACATCTTGCATTCCAAGGGAGTTCCAATTACTCATAGCCCACTACCTCATTATTGTAAAAGACGGTATATAGAAATTATCATATAATACAAGCTTGAATCCTTTATCCAAGTTCAAACAAACTTCTTCAACTAAGACAATATCCATTTCTTCATTATTCACTGCCATTAGTTTTGGCTCCTCCACATTTGGCTTTCTCTTTTGCATGAATCTATGCATGATGGAGGCAACATGGTTAAAAACTCCATTATCTATTAGGATCCTAATGTGCCTATAGCAATAGTAGATTCATGAATCATACAAGCTAAGCAGATGCCTTATAGTTTTTACTTTTTCTTCCAAGTTTTGTTTCAGACATTCTTACTTTTTATATCCCTTCTTTTTATAAAAGAAACATCTCATACTCATACTCTTCACAACATCCATGGGACCCTTAAAAATATTGTTTTGACCAATATGTTTAGGTGGAGAAATTTTAGAAGGCTTACCATTGAATCTTTTGGGCTTGACCTTTGCTTTTTCTTTGGTTGATATCAAAGCTATCTGACCGGTATTTTTTTAGATTTTCCTCCTCAACAACACAATAAGTGATCAAGGAATTTATATCTCAAACCTTATCCTAAAAACTATATGTAGTAACTATAATATCAATCTCTAAAAGAAGAGTATTTAGATCCCAGTGAACTACACAAGCTTCAAGAATAAAAATATTTAAAGTATTCAGTCTATTTTGGAGGTGGATCATTCTAAAAATATTTAAATTCTTCATTCTATTTTATAGGTCGATCGTTCTAATGATGTACTCACTCACTCCCCTCTATTCCAATATATATCATAGAATATAATTCTTCTAATATGATGCCTATTGTAGCATTTAAAGATACCATGTGCCTTTGAGACACATTATTGAGGAAATCTTTGGCCATGTTAGTTTTTATAAGTCTTGTTATTTATGTTCAAGTAAAACATTCTATTTGACATTTCCAAAGCTACACAGGCTACTTTTTCTACCTCTATATTAATGGATGTGGGAATGGATGGTCTACCTCTAATCATGGTCATGTTAATATCTGTCATTAAAGTAAATTCCACATTTTAAAGTTTTAAAGTTGAAACTAGTAAGTGTTTAAAAGTAACACTATTATTATTGACAAAAAAATTACTACTTAATAGATAATGTGAATTACTAGCACAAATGTATAATAAAAACCATACTCAAAGCCATAAACAGTCTTTGGAATGAGAATATTATTACACATATCAAGAAACACCTATGTATTGAATGCATAATTCAAGTATATAAGACTTCCACATAAAATCAATTAGAGTATACACTATCAACTCTCATGATTCTACCACCTGTAGATGTCTAGATCACTTAAATAATAATTATTCCCTATCAAATCCCTTTATGCATATATTAGAGTCTCATATAAGGTCAACACCTATAGGTAGAATAACCAAACACACAACCAGAGGAAACCCCTAACATGTAAGCAAAAAGGCCCAAATACTAAAGTTAAAAGGCCATTGTAATGACTGCATTCTCATTAGTACTCAAACAGTTCTGCAAGCATAAAGAAAAATTGTGTATGTTATCCTCTTATTTACCTATATTATGGGCATAAACATATGACACTTACCAATAATTAATGCAAAAGCCTCGTGTACTTTCTCATTGTCATATATTAGTGCTATAAAACATTATCAACAATTCTTATTTGAGAATTCATCAAAAAAATCTCAATAAAGTGATAATCATGTAATATAATAATAAATCAATATATGAGATAACAAAACAACATCTATCTCATGTATTTCAAGTCAATTGCATGAAGACTCACCTAATTATGTCTTTGTTAAATTTTATTTAAACTTTTCTACGGTTAAACTTTGTTTATTATCAATGAAATAAATTAAGAAAAATTTTAAAAGCTCATGACCTAAAAAATAGCCAAAAATAACTTGAGAGATCATTCGAATTTTTTTCTTATAATGTGTTAATGTAAGCTGTTGACATTAGCACTGCTTATGGCTGGGGCACGTGTGCATTATATATGCTAAGCCCCATGTGTCATTAGATGTAAGAGGCACGTTCAGTCTATGCACCCAACACGTGTTAATGCATGTCCCCTTTATTGGCATGGCTCATCCATGCACCAAATGTGTTTGAACATGTGGGACCCCTTTTTACGTGTGTAACACGTGCACCTTACGTGCACTAACATGACAACCACCTTATGATTAGTGAAAGAAGTGAAAAGGGAATAAAACTTTGACATGGAAACTGCTCTCAACTCAACTCGTACGGACGTCCAAGCTACTAAGAAAGTTCGGATCAGGGAAAAGGACAAAGATCCCCCCCTCCACCACAGGCTGCCCAGAATCCTCCTTTGAGCTATAGCGTTGTAGTTGCTGGCCCTCCGATAATGGATCAGGGGCATAGGAGTTGGACTGGCCAGAAGATGAAATCATAGACCTGAATGAAGGAGATATAGCCATAATTTAAGGACAATATGGTCTTGGCCTTGAACTTTCCAATACTTTTAAAGGTAAATTAGATCAAGCTTGGGCTACGACAGTGATCATCAAATTAATGGGCAGAAAACTAAGCTTCAACATGCTAAAAACATGACTAATGGCATTATGGAAACCCAAGGGGTCGATGAAACTGGTTGAACTGGATAATGACTTTTACCTCGTCAACTTCAAGGATGAAGACGATTACATCCGCCCTCACCCAAAGGCCTTGGATAATCGCTGGACAAGCACTCTTAGTTCAACCATGGTATCCATCCTTCTGCCCTTCAACAGGAAAAATCACACATGTGGTAGCTTGGGTGAGATTCCACGAGCTATTTGTCGCTCGTTACCACCCCTCAATTCTCAATGCATTGGGCAATCTAGTGGGGCGCACAGTTAAAATAGACAGTCATACGCAGCTCACTCACCGAGGGAAGTTTGCTAGGGTTGCGATGGACCTGGATCTCAACGCTCCGCTTCGAGCTTTTGTAGAATTGGATGGCAAACCGATCAAAGTTGCCTACGAAGGCCTTCCTCCCATCTGCTTCCATTGTGGAATGGTAGGCCATGGCTCGGAGAACTGCCCTTCCTAGACCCCTGCTTCGACTGCCGAAGAGTCCCCCGTGGTGGACCAAGTGATGCTAGCCCCTTCTTTCCCTTGAGTAGAAGCCCCCACCAGAGAAGGTTCCACCATGCCCTTCAGACCCTGGATGCAGGTCCAGAGACAAGCGCGCTGCCAGGTCGAATCGCAGCGCAGCCCATCCAGCCGTTGGCCTCGAGAGCCTTTCAGGTTTGGGATTCACGGCTCTCACTGCCCTCGATTCACTTTCTCCTCCAATGGCTACCTTGCGTCTGATGGTGTCTGCACCACATCAATCAGCTAACGTCTCACGATCCAGAATCAAGGGAAATCCAAATCCCCAAGACAGCAAACCCACATCGCACAACGCACGAACCGTGTATCGTTTAAACCCCCCAGTACGTCTCCTCCACAGAGCCTCCCCACGACATCGTCTGTGACCTTCAAGGCCTCTTCGCTGGGCCAGGCTGCCTCAAACCCAGCCAAGGCCTCTCCTACCCTCTTGCTGGGCCAGCCCGCTCCTGGCACTACCCAGCCTGCTGCCCACACTGGGCCAAGTTCTGCTCCCCAACTGGGCCAGGCTGTGGTCCATCCTCCCATCAACCCCCCCCAGTATACGCAGCCCTCTCGATTTTGACCCATTCGGAAGTTATAATTCAAGACCCGGCAATCCAGTTACCCTTCCCAGCGGATGTGGGTTGTCGGGATATGGAAGCAGAGGTCACTAATATTGGTATTCCAGGGGAATCGTCCGCTCCGCCCTGACCCACTTGCTCACCCCATCATGCCCACCGAACCTGGGTCTTGAGGACAACCTAGACAATGGTTCCCACCTCGTTTTAGATACCTAAATGGCAGACTCAGACCCGCTTACTTTCGTTCACCAGGTTTCAGAGCAGCCAGATCTTACTGTCCCCTCGCTAGCTGTGTAGCTGGGACTCCTTTCTGTTTTGGTTATGGCTATTTTAATCTGGAACTGCCAAGGGGCTGGAGGTCGGACCTTCAAGCCCATATTTAAAAATCATATCCGTTCGCACAAACCAATCATGGTTGTCTTAGTGGAACCCAGGATTACTGGGACCCAGACTCTCCAAGTCATTAGAAGCTTGGGCTTCGGCCACTCCTTTTGGGTGGAAGCCGAAGGCTACTCGGGCGGTATATGGATGCTTTGGCGAGATGATATTGAGGTTCAGATTTTATTAGCTCACCGCCAATTTATCCACACTACTGTCACTTGGGAGCAGAAGGTGTTTGACTTCACGGTCATCTATGCTAGCCCAATTTACTCATTACAAAAATTTCTATGGCACTATTTGCGCCAAATCGTCGACATCACTCACCACCCTTGGCTTTTAGCGGGCGACTTCAATGCCAAATTGGAGCAAAGCGAAAAACGAGGGGGATCCCGCTCCCAACCTATTGTCAATTCTCAATTTCGCGACTGCGTCCACACCTATAACCTCTCGGATCTAGGTTTTTCTGGCCCCAAATTCACATGGCGACGAGGGCAAATTTCAGCCTGCCTCGACCGAGCTTTTTGTTCAATTTCTTGGCATGATCTGTTCCCCCATACAATGATCCATCACCTTCCCTTTCTGAAATTTGATCACCGGCCTCTGATCACCTTTTCCCTTCCAAGGTCTAATCCTCCGTCGGTTCGTCCATTCAGATTTCAGACAGCCTAGCTTTCCCATCCTCGATTTAATCTCTTTGTGGCTAACAATTGGAACCCCTTACTCAGGATTTCAGCGGCGCTCTCACCTGGTTCGCAGAGAAATTACAGACTTGGAACACTACCACCTTTGGTAATATATTTCAGCGGAAAAAGCACCTCTTGACTAGACTAGAAAGCCTGTAACACCGCCTTGACACCTCTGTCTCGAGTTTTGTGCAAGCTCTAGAAGAGGAACTTTGCTTCGATTTAGAACAAGTTCTCCTTCAAGAAGAGCTTTACTAGCATCAGCTCTACCGGAGCCAATGGCTATTGCATGGCGATCGTAACACCAAATATTTTCATGCAATCACAAGCTCCAGACACCGGCAAGAGAGGGTTGTTTCCCTCAAGGATGAGGCTGGGACGGTTATCTCTGACCCCACGACTCTCCACCGATTAGCGCAACATTACCTTGAGGATCTCTATCGGGCCGACACCCAGCAGACCCCTTCCTGGCACATTCATAGGCACTTCCATACTCTGGCACCACACACCAGCAAGGAGTTGTGGCAGCCTCTTCGTCCCGAGGAAATTAAGAATGCCTTCTTCAGTATGGCCCCTAGCAAGGCTCCTGGGTTTGATAGCTACACCGCCCTCTTTTACTAGACTCAATGCGATATTGTTGGCCCCTCGGTTTCTTCTTTTCTTCACCGAGTGTTCCGCCATGAGATTTGGGAAGCAGAGCTTAATCGTACTATCATGGTTCTTATACCTAAGACTCTGTCTCCCACCTCGATAATACAATTTTGACCCATTGCTTTATGCTCGGTGCTTTACAAAGCCATTTCCAAGATCATTGTTCATCGACTCCAACCCTACTTGGACAATCTGGTTGCCCCGAATCAGTGTAGCTTTGTCCCTGGGCGCCTGATTACAGATAATATCATCATCATCCAAGAAGTTATCCATTATATGCGTTGAAAATTGGGTCGTAAAGGCATTATGACGTTAAAGGTGGATCTGGAAAAGGCGTACGATCGCCTGTCTTGGGCGTTCATTCAAGACACTCTTCTCGACATCGGCCTTCTAGATTTATTAATCAGTCTCATCATGAAGTGTGTCTCCAGTGTCTCCCTTCAAGTTTAATGGAATGGCGAGCTCAATGTCGCGTTTACAATCTCTCGTTGTATTCGTCAGGGCGACCCTCTTTCTCCGTACATTTTTGTTCTGTGTATGGAACGTTTGGGTCATGTCATCACGCATGAGGTTTCCCGAGGTTGCTAGATACCGATTCGCCTGAGCAGACAGGGGCCACCCCTTTCTCACCTATTCTTTGCCGACGATCTTATTCTCTTTTCCGAAGCCTCTCGTGACTAGATGAACGTCATTCAGGAGGTCCTCTAAGCTTTTTGTGCGGATTCCAGAAAACACATCAGTCATGTCAAATCCAGAAGCTTCTTCTCAAAAAATGTGCCTCCTCACTGTTTAAGTAACGACCTTGGCTTTCCGTCGACTAGTAACTTCGTCCGTTATCTTAGCGTTCCTCTTCTACATGACCGAGTCAGCCAGCGAACTTACCAACACATTCTCGATAAGGTTCAACAAAAGCTTGCTGACTGGAAGGTCAACCTGTTGTCTTTGGCGGGCCGTATTACTTTAGCCCAATCGGTCCTTGCGGCGCTTCCTAGCTATACCATGCAAACGGTTCGATTACCCCGTGGGCTCTGTGACAAGCTGGAAAAGTTAATGCGCTAATTTATCTGGGGTTCCTCACTTAGGTCGAAGAGGATGTACCTGGTCAAATAGGAAGATGTCTGTAAGCCTAAACACTTAGGCGACCTCGGCCTCCGAAGAATTCGTGAAACCAATGATGCATTCCTCTCGAAACTCGGCTAGACTATGCTTACTAAACCTAGCTCCTTATGGGTGAGAGTCCTCGCCGACAAATATCACGTTGATGTCCACAGTATCCCTACCTCGCTCGATGCCCGTGGCGACTAGATTATATGGCAGAGTATCAAGGCTACTTGGCCCCAAGTCTTACAAGGCATCCAATGGATGATTGGCGAAGGGTGTAGAATCCAGTTCTAGTTAGACCCCTGGCTTTCGAACATTGGCCCTCTATGCTCCCATGATATGATCCCTATCCCCGATTCCATCTTGCATCTCAGTTGAAGTCACTTTGTAGACTCCGACGGTAACAAGCTCTGGCATGAGATCCAACCCTACCTCCCGCCTCATCTTTGCCAATTAATAGCAGGTACGTTTCCCCCCACCCCAAAGTAGGGCAGGACCAGTTGATTTGGGGTAGCTCTGTTGATGGTCTTTTCTCTATCGCTTCGACGTATAATATGAGCATGGGGCATGACGATACCGTGACTCATGTAGTTTGGAAGGCCCTTTGGACATGGCCGGGCCTACAAAGAATCCCCTCCTTCCTTTGACTCCTAGCTCACGATCGGTTACTCACGAATCATTGACATGTTCGGTTGCACTGTACTTTCGATGGAGCTTGCTACCACTGTGGCCTTGAGGAATCCTCTATCCATGTGGTTTGGGACTATAGTAAAGCTCGTCAAATTTGGTATACCTTCCCTCCGCACCTGGTCCCGGCTACCTTTTTCACTATGCCACCTAGGGATTGGCTACACCACAATCTCTAACCCTGCCTGCAGATCCATGAACATGCTTGGCCAACCCTATTTGGCATCACTTGTTGGTTCCTCTGCCAAGGGAGGAATAGTTCCCTTTTTGATAGTCACTTTACTTGGCCTTCCTCACCTCACTCTCTTATTTGGTCTTATGTAGGTCAACTGAACCTCACTGCTGGAGGGTCCTATCATGGGAGTTCTGCAGGTCCTCGCATGCGACATGAGCAACTCATAGGATGGAGCAAACCTCCCCCAGGGTGGATCAAGCTTAATACCGATGGATCCAGCCAGCACTCCTTGACTTTGGCCACTACTAGCGGTCTTCTTCGGGATAGTGACGGCCAATGGCGTAAGGGCTTTGCTCAAAAGATTGGACGGTGCTCAGTGATGACAACAAAGCTATGGGGGGTCTTTACCGGACTCTCACTAGGATGGTCCCAGGGCTTTTGACGTATTAAACTAGAGATTGATTCTAAGACAGTGTTCAATATCCTCTCTTCCTCTGACTGCCGCTCCAGGACTCTCAACCCCATTGTTCGGAGCATTGTTTATCGAGAGAGCAACTAATGCGCCGACTGGCTTGCGCATTATGCTGGGCACTTGGCCGACAGAGTGACTTTTCTTGCTACTATACCCATTAGGTGCCACCAGATCCTCCTTAAGGATCTCTCGGGAATTTGTCTTCCCCGATTTGTTATGTACTTTGTACTAGCTTTTCCCTTTTATCAAAAAAAAAAAGATGTGAAAAGGGAGCGAGAAAATGGTGGAATCAACGAGGACTCAATTTGTTCTCTTTGGATTCTCCATTGTCCAAATTAGCATCTACTCGCATAAAATGACCTATCTTTTTGTTGTTTTCTTTATCTGTTGCAACTTTTACTTTTTTCTTTTAATCTTTTATACCATTCATTTTCTCTGAATCTGTTAAATATCGTCAACGGTTTTCCTTCCCCAGTAATATTTGTTGCCTAGTAATAATTTGAGTGCTTTACCTGTCAAAAATGAAATGGTGCTTAGTTACATTTTTAGAATTTAGGTGTCTTCACCCATAAAGTCCTCTTTTAGTAATAACGATGTAATAATTCATCTCCTCTTTGTATTACTTATCTCTGATTTCAGGCAGATATAGTTCTTCGAGGGCAATAAGGGTAGAACTTATGACTTGCGATTAAAGTCCTGGACCAAGTTTTCCCAAAGATTGACATCCTTAAGAATATATAGTTAGATCCATAAAGTTATTCTAGGTGGTTAATTCCTGTAAGTTAGACGACCCTAAACAATGATAAGGTACGTTTGTGTAGAAAAGAGCACGCATCGTACGGAGATATAACCATTCTTACAAGGATCAAACGCTAATTTAATCCTTAAATATAAATAGTATTGCAACTCAGTTTAATCATATCTTTGTTCTTGAAAGTGAATGTGAGAAAATCAAAATTATGGATATTGGCAAGGTGCTTCAACATAGGTGCATTTTAAACATTTTTTCTTCTGTTTGGTCCACATGTCATAACAATTAATTTTTTTTTGTGCTGTGGGTTTCTTTAAATCAATTTCTATTTCAATGAAATTTAATTTTTAAAAAACCTCTTTTGGTCCTTTGATGTTGCCTTGATGGAATTATTGAGTGTTAGGAAATTAGGCTAGGATTCAATCCTGTGTGTAGCAGAATAATTACAAAATCATATTTGCAAATTGATTAGGTTTCCAAATATGTTGGCAATAGATACAAATTATAACCCTAAATTATAATTAGGATTAGATAAATTAAACTCTTCTAATTTATCTTCAATTATCTAATTAAAAAATTGATATCCATAGAGCAAGATTGGCGTCTAACAACACATCACGATCACCAAAATATTTAAGAATGTCAAAGTAGTTTTTGACTAACCTCTTTATACATACTTTTTCATATTATTTCATTCCTTTCATCATACTATTTCAACTAGATGTAGAGCATGAAATTATCTACTTTATTTTAAGTCCAATCATATTAGTTATCCACCATTAGCTAGTGATTCAATTAATGACATTTATAAACTATTTACAAAATGTCATTCCACTTTGGCCAAAAATTTCTCGAGTTAACATTAATCAAAAACAATGAAACATTCTCCCTAATTACTTTAAGATGATGAATCATA
>JANSVB020000150.1:19346-33072 GCA_025504935.2 Erythroxylum haughtii | reverse complement strand
AAATATAGCTCTCGTGTTTCGCACAAATACAATATTTAGCTTTTGAAAATCACTAACAAAATCACTAACTTTTTCAGCAGACGATTATCTCATTAGAGTGAGCTGAGATTTGAAAATAATATTTTCAAATATTAATTATAAAATAATTGCTAATTAATAAGAAATAATATGATTTAATCTAAATATCGTAGACATTAATTACATACTATATATCTAATTAAAACATTATATGATGAAAGAATTAAAGTATAACTTAAATCATTTTGACATTTTTAATCATCTTGACATTTTTAATATTTGGTGGTTGATAGATATGTATTTAACTATAATTACACACCTATATTTAACATGTTTTGATGATATTTTATACTTTTGTTGTATATTTAGTACTTAATTCTCTTCAAACGCATTTATAGATAATAATTATCTTCATGGACCAAAAGGAGAAGAACTCGAATTAAATCATGGCATGAAACAAATATTTGAAGCAACTAAGGACCTACACTCCTACGTGACTGTGTAAAGTGGCTATGTAAGTCTCTCTAAATGTGAGAACATTGTAGAATTTTAATTTTGGTCGTGTGGAGTTACACGTCAATGTATATTAATATACAGGGCCATGTATGTGTGCCCGCGTAAGTCTCTTTGTTTATGTGAAATCACGAATTCATGTATTTTTTAATATACGTAATCTCCTATATACTCGTATATATCCCAAAAATCTTAACTTTTACTATAAAAGGACCTTAAAAGAGGTAAATAAGAGAGAGTTGACTTTTGAAGAGATTTTAAGTCATGAGGCATATTCAGAGACGATAGTTCTAATTAAAGGACGAGAAGGAACACTAATTTGGGATAACAATATATTTTGATATGTTATTTAATACAATTATATTGATTGATTTATTGTGATTTAATTATACGTTTTATTTTTGTTATAATATATCTAAAATATTAAAGCATTATTTGATTTTATATGATTGAGATTGGAAGATTATATTGTATGAATAGATCTACTCGAAAGGAGTTTCATACAAACCTAAAAATTCTCTAAGTTATGGTTAAACTTAATAGCATAATTCAAAAATTGATAATGCAATCTTATCAGTTTTAATTAGAAAGAATTATGTTAATCAATTGATATATTAATTATTAACAATCTTGAAAAAGATATTAAAATAAAATAAACTTTTTTAAGGTGCAACAATTAATAATATAATTACGTAATAAAGTGTTAATATTTAATAACATCGTAGACAGAAAGCGTGTGCTGTACTTGTTGTATAACTTAATAAAATTAAATTAAAAAAATAACAAACAGTGAGAATGATGCACGTAAATTAATGTTGGAAAACGGGAGTGAGTAATAAAATGTGGGGCCCAGCACGAAACACAACCGTGAGTTGGCCACGTGATGAAAGGCGAACGATGTTTTAATCAGGCGATGTGCCCCGGATATCGCGGTTTGACTGACACCTGTCTTAATCAAACTCCTAGAAAACCAAAACAGAGAGCAAGGGTTTTTGTTGGGATTAGGAACTGCAAAGAGTTAATGTTATCACCAAATATACCCGTACGTAACTGATCCCTAAACCCAAAGGAATGTCCATAATTGTTATTACAGAACCTAAAATAAGGTAAACATTTATGACATTACCGTAACCAGATCTTCTGGAACCATTTTTTTTTAATTTTTTAAATTGTCTTATATCTCCTTTCCTTTTTCAATTGGGTCATAACAAATAAATATGTGCAACCTATACAAAGTTGTTTACGGTTTAAGAATAAATTATATTTTTGATTATTTATTTAAGATTCTTGAAATACTTGGGCTTGGGGAATGACATTGTCGTTTTCCCATGCATTTAATGCAAAGTACTGGCTCTTTTGGGGTTGCGATGATTCCGCGCTTACATTCAGCGGTCAGATGTTGTGTTCGTCGTGGTTGTCCGATTGAGGTCCTGAAAGAAGGCCCCGTCTCTGTTACAAAGCAAAGGATTGGGATTAGACTCATAATATATAATAATAAACGAGTTGCACATTATATTAAAATTAAATACGAATTTTGAGGCTTTTCTGTGGAAAGAATTTTAATTATTTCACTTTTAATTAAAAATTAACATTAACAGATTAAAATTACTGGTGTAATGGAATCTTTCCATTGTTTGAGATGCGATTGTGTAAGGAATGGCCTAATGCCCCATCCCTTATTCGCTTAAATTAAGTTAATCAAACTTCACATACTGTCAGCAACATATGACTTTATGTTTTTTCATTAAATAAATAAAAGTAGATTCGTTATAGATGTCTTTAATGTATTATTCATAGAGGATTTTACCTAGCTTTGATTCTTGCACTGAATACTAATTAAATTCCGTGTCCCGATGAAAAGATCACGAACGATTAAGTATTTTATACTTTTTGTATTGTAACCTTTTTAGATGATGGCTTAATTGTTTTGTGGATTTTTTTTTACTAATTCTACAATATTATGTCATTTCAGAAAACTTTAAATGATAAATTACATTATACAAAAAGTTTTTTTTGAAATTTATAAAAACTTTTATTTAGTTTAAAAATTATTGATATATGAAATACTTAATTTAGGTTACGTCATATATATTATATTTAAAACTTTATCCCGTACACATTAAAAATATTAGTTATAGATTCTTTTATTAAAATTTTTAACTTTTTCCGTTATTTCAAAGTCTTTGAATAATTGATTACGAATTTTTTCAATAATTATAATATTTGTTTTTATAACAACAATATTTTAGAAGATATCCAAAGTTTGGAGAAGGTTTAAAAATATGTCATCTAACTCTTAATTACTAGGGACCTATTTCTAATATATCCATGCTAAGAACAAGAAAAGGTTGCTTAGTTAGTTGCCCCCTCAGGGGTGGTCAAATTGGTGAAATGGAAGAATATAAGGTCAAAAAGTTCTCTGATTGATTCCCCTTGTATACACTCCCTCGATTGAATCTTTTGTATAAGACTTCCCTAATATGAAGTATCTGGTTTATATGATTTGTAGATTATATATTGCGTAAATCCGAAAGTTTATTTAATATATATCTAAAAAATAATGACTGCATGTTCTTTCATTAAACAAAAGGTACTTAATTAGTTAATACGAGAAGAAAAAATGAGTAATAAATCAAAAAATGAATAATAATATATTACGATTAGATTAATAGTTTTTTTTATATTCTTTTTATAGCAATACTTAACATACCTAATATAGTGAAAAATAAAAATATATCTATTTTTATTATATTTATTATAATTTCTATTAAAATATTAGCACACCCTAATATTTATTTTTGGAGTGGCTATAAAATTGAAAGTGAGTTTTCAATTTTCATTCGTATAGGTGGGACCCAGTTGCTTGGTATGGGTTGGTTGGGTGATTACAAGTAGTGTTGTTCGTACATTATCATATTGAGTAAATTTTGCACGTGAGTTGAGGGGTCAACTCACGCGGCCCACCATATGCATCGGTGACGACAAAGCATGAAAACGACTACACATCACTTTTTCGTGTTATTGCATCACCCACCCTACCCACTGTGATCGGGCCTTTCCTAATTTAATGTTCGGCCTCTCTCTCTCTCGTGGCGGCAGCATTTCCACTCACTCGTCACGTGCTTTTCAGCAGTTCAATGCTTTTTTTACTTCTATACAAACTCTTTATTGTCATAATATAAAAATCAATAATTTGACAGTGTTATTAGGCTTTTTCAAAAAAAAAAAAAGTAATTTTATAACAAATGTTAATTAATAGTAATGCCTAATTTAAATTTGTATGAAAAATTTTAATATGAATTTGCGCCTTTAACTTTACAAGTCAACACGGCAACTGACATTTTAAGTTTCTTAAGTCAACTCATGCATACGTGGAAAACGTATAACAACATGTACAACTCAATGCAAGACCATAAAAATTGATGATCAAACTGATGAATTGATGATTAACATAAACACTATAACTGACTAGTGATAAGAAGGTAATCCAATCTTAGGATGAGACAACATCAAGACGTTCTAAGAACTCAAGTGGGACACAAATAAGCGCCTACACTTAACGTGTGTCGGAAGGTTCAGTTTTCTGTTTTCATCGGCAACGTCTATCTTTCAAGAGAAAAATGCCACTTTCCTTTTTCTTCTGTAAACCAAAACGTAGATATATGGTTAAAGATGAAGCCTACGTCGCGCCCTTGTTTCCCACTGACTATAGTACCTAAATGTTATTATAATATAAAGCCATGAAAATATGGACATAATATAGATGTAGTCGACTACCTAGACAGCATATCTGCATAGGGATCACCAAAAGCAGGAACGTTATTTCTTTAATATGTTCCATTACGACAAAAGGGTAATTAATCATAGCACTACGAAGAGTTTAAAGTACAATATTCCGAATTGGAGAGCCATGTTCTTGCTATCTTTAATTTTATTGTTGTTACATAACAATGTGGAAAGAAGATGAAAAAAGAAAGGAGCATATTATCTTGCCGGCTAGTTATTATAGCTGTTGCAATGCACCAAAGTGCCAAAGTGAATGGTTGCCATGATTGTTGAGCTTATGGATTAATTATAATAATGGTATTAAGAACGCAATGTATAGATTCACCATGAAGAGTTGGCAAGTAAGACACTGATGCAAGTCTGAAAATGGGTTGGCTGGCTCTGACGTTTGGCATGTGGGTTTAATATTTTCTTACATTTCAAAAGACAAAGTTGGTTTAATTTATTGGCTTAATTAGGCAATTAGCAACGCTCTCTACCCATGCCAATGCTAAAGCTTCATAAGGGATCTGATTAGTCGATTTCATCTCTTTCATTGATAACTATGACTAAAACACAGAACAATTTTTCAAATAAAAATTGTTTAATAAGGAAAGAGAAAATAAAAAATAAATATTTTAAAAGCCCAATACACAATCTCTATTTTCTATAATTTATTGAAAAGTTTGTATTGTAACCAATTACACTATTTAAGGAAAACTCTGGAATGCTGCGTGAAGATTATAAACTTTTGTGAAAGAAATTCGTCTTACATATGTTGCTCTTTTGCGGCAGCAGAGAGCGTGGGAGTAAAGGGTGAACAGGGAGGCACATGGGGCCATAAAGCACAGCAAAACGACAGACACTTAAAGGGAGAGGTGCAGGGCACGTGACCTTTCCCTTCTCTTCTTTAGTCTTTACCACCAATTTTAACTAATCCATAATTGGGATCTGTGCACTAATCATGAGTTGTAAACCAGGCTAATATGGTCTCTCCCCACTTGGTTAATCCCATTCCCGGGAGTCAACGCTCTCTTGTGATGAGTTTAAAGTTGAACCTCTCATCACGTGAGGTGTGGAAGCAAGAGGATAAAAGAGAATTGGTCCAATGAGACCAAAGGTGGGGACAATGCACGTCCTCGGTGCACATGCTGGGCACCAGATCTTACATGACCTCTCAAAGCCTGTGTCTGACTCTGCGTATGCTTCCAGTACCTTTCTTCCATCTATTGTTTCATTTTTAACAGTACAATCTGTCAGCTCTCTCTCTCTCTTTCTATTCCCAACTCCAGTCCAACAGGGCTCCTGGTTTCACCTTTTTATGATGTTAACTACGCATCTTATTCATGTTTTTTTTTTTACTTTGGAAGACTTTCTTCTTATTTCTCAACACCTTGACTTGGTAATATTGCCACGTAAGTTGAAAACAATATTACATGTCAAGTTTTCAACAAATTCACGTGTCCGTTTGATTTAATCACAATTATATATGATGAAGTCCAATGAAATTGTGTTTCATTATTTTATATCCACAAAAAAAAAACATTATGTATTGGGATTGTCGAGACATGAAACATTAAAAAGTGTTGTGTCCGTGAACCACAACGAGAACGTCACACCCAGCTAGATTAAACGGATGTATTACAATATTTAAAATATCTTTTTTAATGACTAACTGAAACCAACCCACCCAAGAATCCGTGACACTAACGCCGTTGGCCCCGCCGCAACGACGTTAAGGAAACACCGTTTCGACTTAACGGAAAACGATGAGCCAAGCAAATGGTAAAAAGACCTTAAAGCAAAAGCTCACACTGAGAGAGAGAGAGGGAGAGAGGGAGAGTTTGTTTCGCAGCGCTGTTTGGTGGGAAGGGAAATTCTTTGAAGAGTAAAAGAGGAGAGAAAAGAAAGAGACGTTTTTGGTCCCAATACAAGGAGATCCTTTCTGCATTTTTCATTGTCAGTTCTTTTAAATTGTGGGGTTCGATTACTTTCTTCTCTCTACATTTCGGTGTTTCAAGTTTTGCCAGTTGAATTTCTTGGAAAATTCCCAAGCTCGAACCGCGCTTGATTTTTTATAATTCAGATCAAAGGTAAGCAGCCTTTTTTGCTGGTGCTGTTTAGAAGCTTAGAATTGTACGTAATTTTGATTAGAGCAGCCGTTGGTACGTCCAATTCTGATGGATTTTGGTTTCAGGTTCCTCGAAACCAGTCATTTGAAATTCTAGTTGGTAGCTTAAGTTTATAATTATCTTGGGAGAGAAGATTTTCTCAGAGAGCATTCAAGACCGCGGCTACGATATATACATCAAACTCCAGACTCGGAATTAACTATCAACTTCGCCGAGGCGAAGTGAATGCGCCGCCGATCTCCGGCGGGGCCGTGATAACTCTCACCAAACTCGATTTTCCTATCGGAAACGGATCTGAGCAGAATCTATTGGGAGAAAATAATTTTAAGTTCTCTGCTCCAAATCTCACCAACCCAGAATTCAGTGAAGCCTATAAATTCTGTGGATGATGGAGCCTCCTCAGCAACGTTCTTTTGGAACAGAAGGTATCAGAAATTAAGTTTATGTTTCCGTCTTAATTTTTTGTGATACGAAAAGCATGCAAATGGAAAATGTTGTTGTTTTACAGGAGAAAGGAAACCAACGCATGACTTTCTTTCCCTGTACACTCATTCAACTGTCCAACATGATCCAAAACCTGCTTCCCAATCCCAAGGTATGCGCTCTCTCTTTTTCTGTTTAAAATTGATTTATAAGAAAAAATGGTATTAGTATTTTTATTTTGATGAGATGAAAATTCTGGACGTGCACGTGATAGCAAATGAATCATGGAATTACTGGGTGGGCCCTGCAAGCAGGGTTTCCCAAAATCTGAAAAGAGTGACTTAGACACAGATACAGATATGGGCACCGTCAGATTTTGGGAGTATCGTGGTTATGTGTGGAATGGGTCCCACTGAGGGAATTGGACATGACATGGTATTATTTGGATCTCGCTATGAAAAAAAATAAAATAAAAATCAAGATAAGTTAATAAGGCACTTTTTTTATTTTATTTAAGTAAGGTTATGAGTTTGATCCTTTTTATATATATGCAGTTGTTTAAAATTTAAGATCAGAATTTTAACTCACATAAAAAAATCTACTTAATTTAAATAGAGATTAGTTTAAGCGTTAATAATTTAAAAGTACTTTTTTATAACTGAAATTCTTTTAAGATATAGTAAAAAAATAAAAAAGGGGTAACTCAACATAAACTGGACGTGGGTTAATGTAGGAATGGGACTGTGGACGTTATTGGTGCTTTGTTTTTAATATATTAGACATAAATGAAAATAAAAAAGTGACAAAACACTTTTCTATGCTCAACTGCTGGTGCTACTTGCGTTTGGTAATAATTTTGGTTTCGTTAGTAATACCATGTTGGCCGGTTTCTTACGATTTAGTAGAAAAATTACTTGGCACACCCACTTCATCCTACTACCACTTTTAGGAAAAGAATCGCCACCTTACACAATGAATTCATTCAAAGTATTGAGGGAAAATGCTAAAGTACATATTCATACAATTCAAATACTATTTACAAATGTATCTTGTTTGATTTTGTGATGAATGGACAGGTGGGTACCTCAAAACTCACGATTTTCTTCGACCGTTGGAACGGGTGTGGAAGGCATCTGCAGCCAAAGAAGAATCCAACCAGATTCCAGCCCTGGAAAAGCCTCTGCCGCCAACCTCCGCGGAGCATATCCTCCCGGGAGGCATTGGAACTTACAGTATCAGCCACATCTCCTATTTTAATCAAAGACCTCCAAAGCCGGAGTGCATGGTGTCCACGGTAGCAGAAGCAAGTAGCACAGAAAGAAACGGCGAGAATTCCAACTGCAGTTCTTACACTGGGAGTGGGTTTACACTGTGGGAAGAATCTGCATCAAAGAAGGGAAAGACAGGGAAGGAGAATGTTGGGGAGAAGTCCAACTCCGGTACTTTAAGAGGTAAGCTTCTTGAATTGCTCCTTATTCTTAAGTGTTATCTTCGCTTCATTATTTGCATGGGAATGTAGAATCCATCAACTGCTAATATTTGGGATACTGTAGATTCACGGAGTCAATGGTTTGCCTACTTTATATATATATATATATAGAATTTTTAGGATACTATAGACAACAAAAGGGCAACGGGCATGCGACAACGACTAAGTAATTAAAGAAGGTAACAATAAGTGATCTCAAAGAGTAAAACCTGAAACTGGGAGATGATTTTATTATTTTGATAAGATTCATTTGATGTATAGTCCATGTTTTCAGTATATAACTATATAATGAATTGTTGGGGTCTGTTTTTGCGGGTGACAGAAACGGCGTCCAAGGCTCCTAGGCCGTCACAGTCGTCGTCCGACAACCATCGCAACAGTTTTAGCTCCCTAGCTTCTTCTCAGTCTGTTCCTTTCTCTTCTCTTCCTATTTTAATTGTCTTTACTTTTGCCCTCTCTCTCTCATTGCATAACTAAGTATCCAGTCTTTTAAACAGGCCATCGGGACAGAAGAACCAGAGCTTTATTGAAATGATAAAATCAAGCACACAGGATGACGATCTAGACGACGACGAAGAGATCGTACTCAAGAAAGAAAGCCCTTCCCCTGTGCATAAAGGTACTCTACTCTAATCTGCTTTTGTACTACACTATTGCCTCTTTCTTTATTTTTTCTGTAAAAGATTTTTCCTTGAAAAGAATTTCAGCTTGGGGTTTGTATTATATTTCTTTTCCATTTACATCTTGGAGATTGCAGGAAAATTGAGAGTAAAAGTGGAGGGGAAGAGCAGCGATGAGAAAGCTAACACGCCACGCTCTAAACATTCCGCCACCGAACAACGTAGAAGAAGCAAAATCAACGACAGGCATGCTTTTCCCACCACCTTTTCGTGATTTCTTCTCAATAATACTCCTTTTTTGTCAAGAACGCAATGTTTTCTTTGTTACTAACGCGTAAACCATCTAACGGGATACCCTTTTTGAATTGCATAGAAGTTATCGACAGGTTTACATTCGTTGGTCAAATTTTCGTTGCCCGTCTTTTTGCTGAATGTAAACTATTTGATTAATAGGTACAAATTCATTGTCAACTTCAAGGTTTACTAGAACTTGAAACCTATTTTGCAGGTTTCAGATGTTGAGAGAACTTATTCCTCGCAGTGATCAGAAGAGAGATAAGGCGTCTTTCCTATTGGAGGTACATAAAATTTTTAATTTCGTGTTCTTTACCTTGTTATATGGTGTTATTATTGTTGGATGATAGAATGTTTGAATCTGTCTGTAGGTTATTGAGTACGTCCAGTTTTTACAGGAGAAAGTGCAAAAATATGAAGGGTCATATGCATTATGGAACCATGAACAAGCAAAGTTGGTGCCTTGGGTAATCCCTCGACTTGTATTTATATAGTTTTTGTGGTTTGGGAAAAAATGTAATTGAATCTCTTTGTCATACTTGTTGATGTTTCTACCAAGCAGCTGATCTCTCTTTCGTTTGAAACAGGAAAACAATAATAGGCATGCAGAGAGTTATGTTGATCATTCTCAACGAATAGTTAGTGGATCTGGTACTGGATCCGTGGTTGCTACAAAATTGAATGAGAAAAGCATGGCTGTGTCTGCTTGTATTCCTGGAGATGTAAGCAATCAGGCAGAAGCTGACGTGAACTTTAAACCACTAGATCATCATCCAGGAATAACAAACAGAGCAGTGCCTTTTCCAGTGTCACTTCCTCAAAACTTCTGCCCTACAAGAAGTTCTATTACACAATTTCCACCTAGGCTGGGTTCTGAGTTTGAGATCTTGGAAAATCAGCATCAAGCTCAATTGTGTCATACAAGAACAATTGTGGCTGATAAAATGAAACAAGAGGATCTAACCATCGAAGGTGGTACTATTAGTGTATCAAGTGTCTACTCCAGAGGGTGAGTTGTACATTTTACTATTATGACCCTTCCAAAAGCCAGCAACTTCATTTCTTTTTGTTCATTTTGATTGCTTTTCTTTCCATTCCCTTTTTTATTAGTGAATTGATTCTTTATTTTTATTTTCAGAAAACACAGATTACTCTGATTTCTATATAACTTGTATATAATCCCTATTATCCTCATATTTTCTAAGATGGAAGATGCTGTATTCTTCCTTCAACTGGCTTATTATTCATTTGTTTTAGGCCACAATACTCTGCCTCTATGGTATCCTATACTAACTTGCCCTGAGATATAAGTATCAGGAAATATATTTGGACTAGGTTCCTTCTTGGAGTTTTCTTCTGCAAATTTTATAAACTTGTAACCATGTCTGTGAAGAACGAAGTTTAAACTCTTTGTTGTCATTTTAAGGAGCTTCTGCTTTGCACTGCTAACATCTTCTTGTGCTTTGCTGATCCGACTGGATAACTTTGGTTGCGGAAAAAGAAACTGAATTTGGTTTGTTTCATATTGCACATTATAATGAATAAAAAACATAGCTGATAATGTTTTGGAACAGGTTGCTAAATACTTTGACACAAGCACTACAGGGTTCTGGAGTAGATTTGTCACAAGCTAGCATCTCAGTGCAAATTGAGCTTGGGAAGCAAGCCGGTGATCGACCAATTGCGACAACTCCCGCTCTTAAGGTTTATCTGATATTCCACAATAGTTTATCACAGTTGTTTATCCATTTCATTGAACTATTGTATTGACTCATTGTCTTTGTCTGATTTTGGATTAGGAAAACAACGTTCCCTCTGATAATCAAGGGACAAAACGTTCAAGGATTTCAACTCGTGGGGAATCTCAACAAGCCTTAAAGAGGATGAAGACAACTAAAGGCTAGCATAGCGGCATCATAATATTCCTTTTTCTTTCTTACTTTGATTTTTTAATTTTTTGGGAAACCCTTTGTCTCATGTCTGGGGTCTTTTTATTCATGTCATCTCCTGGTTTATACCCACTCGAGAGCAGCATGATTGTACATGTAGTAACTGTGAGTTTGTCAGGATGCACAGAGATTATGACAAACGAAAATGTATTATTACTAACTTTTGTGTATTATCATAGAGGCTCTCTTACTTTGCAGTCGTCCGCCGTTGTTTCCTTTGTTCTTTTAGTTCTTTGTCCCAAAAGTTGGAATAAGCCATCTCAGCTGCCCCCACACCCAGGCCCGACCAGGTCGTGAAGGGGGTAAATCACGGTTTATCTCAATCGACCACCTAACAGAGTGGTCCTTTCACTTCCGTTGCCGGGAATCGAACCCAGATCTTTATCCCAATTTTCTCTGCTAGATTGCCAACCAAGCTACCCGTGCGGGCTCTTTTAGTTCTAATTGTATGCACCAATGTACATCACATTTTACTAAAGATGACGCATAGCGACAGCGAAGACGAGAACTGATGATTGCTTTTTTTTTTTCCAACGTTGTACTGTACCAATGGTTTTGTTGGGTCCTTCGTAATTGGTTGGATAAAATTTTATTAAGTAAGGGTACCATCTTAAAATAAAGGAGCTTGAGAGTGATCCACCACAAATTGGTGACAAAATTTTGACTATTATAATATATCTAATAGGTTGATAAGTTTATGTTGTAAAAAAGACCTTGTTGTAATCCTACTATATTGTAGTAGATGGTCTTGTAGTTTTTTATTTGTATTGGAGAGTTTTTTACCTAAAAATTTAGGTGTTCTTTCTACCTAATTTTCACATCTTATTTTGCCCATTTTAAAACACATAATGAGGGAGAAGAGGTTTCACATTATCAACTCGTCTTTTCATAACAACGGTATTAGAGCCACATTTTTTGGGTCATCAAACATTACCATGGAGAATTATTTTTATTAGAAGAGGATAATAAATGATCACTTGTATTGTAAAGAGTTGCATGAACTAATCATGTATGGTCAAAAGCCAGAGGAAAAAATGGACAAAGAAAGTGAGCTCTCAAATAGAAAGATGGTGGTTAAGATCTGAAAGTTCATCGATTGCAGCTTGTTTGAACATGTGTAAATCTACTTCAATGCATACTAATTATGGACAAAACTAGACTCTATAATTTAAAAGAAGACACCTCATAATAAGGCACACTTAATAAGATAATTGGCTAAGTTGGAGTATAAGGATAACCAGAGTATAATTGAACGTCTAAATATCTTCAAATTAGCAGATGAAGATTAGAAGGAAAGCTCACCATGGATACCATGGCCAACAACCTATTGAACAAAGAAACTAGGAGAAATGAATGGAGTATATACATGCAATCTAAGGCTAACATTGTTCAAAACAGAGGAGGAAGTGAGACCCATATAAGAAGTAAATGTAAAGATTGAGACAAATATACAAAGCAGTCTAAATCATGCTTAAAAGTCATTTGCTACTAATGTGGCAAGCAGGTCATAAGAACTTTGAATTTGAAATCTTAAAAGAGACCAGAATAGGATTGTCAAGCAAGCAAAGCATAACTGCTATTGCTAAGAGTAGAGCATAACTATTATTGCCGAAAATGATCACGGTGATATCTTCTTTATTGGAGAAAATAATTATCTTAATATCGCATATGATGATTGTTCATGGATCATTGATTCAGGCACTTCCTTCCATATCACCCCACATCAAAACTTCTTCTTCACGTACCAGGATGGTGGCTTTGGTACCTTCAAATTGGGAAATCAAATGACTTGTAAGATCACCAAGTTAAGCAATGTTATTTTGATGACTAACAAAGGATATGAGCTTGTGTTGAAAGATGTAGATATGTCCCAGATATGTGCCTCAATCATATGCTAGTTGGGATGCTCTCGATGGTGGAAACTTTTAGCAAATAGCATAATCCTTGCTACAACAAAAAAAGAGGGCCCATTTTACTAAACATAAGCTAAGTTATTCAAAGGAGAAGCTAATATTGCTTATGATAACTTATGCTTGAAATTAGGGCACATGAATGAGAAAGGATTACAAATTTTTGTTGTAAAGAACTTCTTTATGAGGTGAAAGATAAAAAATTTGAGCCCTACACTTATTTTTTAGGTGACAAAAAATATAGAGTTTCATTTTGTAGAACTAGTTATCCACATAAGACTAAACATTTTATCGATTTGGTGTATACTGAAGTCTAATAAATGACTAAAAAATCCATAAAAAGTTTATTATATTTTGTTACTTTCATTGATGACTACTCGAGAAAGGTTTAAGTGTCTTTGTTTGAAAATAAAGACCAAGTATTTGACGCTTTTAAGGAGTTTAATATCAAGGTGGAACAAGAGATTGACAGAAAGCTAAAGTACGCCTGAGCTAATAAAGGTGGAGAGTATTTGTAGCGCCCCCTCATCGTAGGTTACATATCGGGACGCCCGAAGGTCACTCCGACACGTATCCCACGATAAAGGTTCACTACCAGAAAATTTCGCTAATA
>JANSVB020000150.1:0-15683 GCA_025504935.2 Erythroxylum haughtii | reverse complement strand
ATTTCGAAATTCTCTTACCTTAGAAGATGACCCACGAAATTGCTCTTTTTGTTCTAATGGAAGTTTAAACTCTTCCTTTCTACTTTCTTCTTGAAGCAAACCCTTAAACCTCTCTTTTCCAAAGCATAAAGACCTAAGCTTCACTTCTCTTCTTCTTCTTCTTCTTCAACCTATCTTGGCCGAAAGTCACCCTTCTTTTCTCCTTTCTTTGTAGTTTCGTAGCTTTCTTATTAAAAGCCTTAGGGAAATAGTTCTAACTTATAAGACCTACACTAAAACTACGTAGTTTTGTTAGATTACTAATCTTTCCTTGCAATTTTCGTCCATTACACTCATTCATACGACTCCCTCACTTTGATTTCCTTTATTCTTATTTTAATGAAATTTAAATGGACTAAAAGCCCATCATTATAAACCTTAAGCCTTAAAAACCTAAGCATACCTCCTCAATTAACCCTACACCAACTTATGCCTTTAATTTCTAAAAATTTATCAAAATTCTAATTTTAACTAAATCCTTTCAATTTATTTCTATATACTAAGCCCTAAAGACCCCAAATTAATTTCAAATAGGAATTTAGGCAAACTGATCCTCAAAATAAAGAAAACCTGCTTAAAGCGAATCGGGGCCCAACAATTGATGTTAGAGAATATATAAAACCAATTGGTTTTAAGATGGTACCTCATTTAAGCTTATATGTACTCAGTTTATTTAGGCCCAATTATATAAAATTTAACATAGTATCAGAGTCTCAATGACCAAATGGTCATGAGTTCGAATCCTACCACCTATCTATTCTAATTAAATTAAGCACAAAGTAAAATAGACCTGTGCAAGTTTTAAGCCCAAAGGGCTTTCACTTGAGGAGGTGTGTTAGAGAATATATAAAACCAATTGGTTTTAAGATGGAACCTCATTTAAGCTTATATGTACTCAGTTTATTTAGACCCAATTAGTTTTAAGATGGAATCTCATTTAAGCTTGTATGTACTCAGTTTATTTAGGCCCAATTATATAAAATTTAACAATTGAAATCCATCTAATAAGCTGAAAAATTGTGCGTTATCTTCTAATCTAACTAGAAGAGATTTTGCTGTAATCTTAGCACATTATCTTGGAAGTATTTTTTAAAATCTACGGTATTATAGTTTTTTCCTTTGTATTGAAAAGTTAAAAATTTGAATATAGTTTTGTATATTATTTTATTCATTTTAAAACATACAAAAATGAAAAAAAAATGATTTTCTGCATTATCATCGATTCCATCTTTTTCCAATAATTTTTATGAGAAGATAATATATATAGTAGCAAAAACTCACCAGCTTTATGCGTACGTACGCTTAGGATGAGGTGATAAGCGGAGGACCAATCGTATTAATACTGTCCTATAATGCTTTGAGTTTCAGCATGTCTGGTGATTCATTCTTTTCACGTTAGCCGGCACCAAACCTACCTGTTCATGACAACTCACCTCTTAGCTTAACTCATAAGCATCAACGACTTTTCATGTGCTATTTTATACTTAATCCACGTTAAAAGATATTTATAAGTTGGTCTTAGTTTATTGCTTTGATCCCTAATCCCATATGGTTGAAGGATAAATCATAAATTCAGAGATACTGTGATTATAAATTATTACAATAAAGACGACAATGAATATATGTGAAGGACAAATCATAATAGCTGTACTCGAATCTCTTAATCAATTTGAAAGGATCAATCTAAAATTGGCCTACATTATGTGGATGCTTTTTCAGACTATATGATTGGAGCCCATCTACACTTATAAAAGACAAAGCTGAGTCTTAAAGGAAGAGAACATCCGCATGAATGTTTTAATAAGGTAAAATGGTGGTCAATCATTCCCTAGTATTATATAATTTGTTTTTGGATTCCACTTCCACCAACGACATCAACAGCTCAGCAGTCAGCAGTCAGCAGCCATTGGAGGAGGCCTTTAGAAAATAAAGAACCCATCTTCATCTTCAGAATTCTCAACACCCCATGGCTTTTCTGTGTTGGATGACCTCAACTTCTCCAACCATTTTCTTCCATTTAAAAACATTCTCAGACGTGAGACTTACAAGCAACCAGTCATCCTTTCCTCAGCTGTGCCTACTTTGACACATTGGAACCATTCCATAAAACTCTGTCCTGCTCATTGGCGCACGTACCGAGAATGTTATGCAGAGGTTATTGTCAGCTTTCGCGATACGCTCATACATGAAGTTCGTCGTATCATATCAGTAAGTTCTACGACTAGTCCAGATCCAATCACTTACTAGATATGTTGGGAGTCTTATATTTGATTGTCCACAGACACGAAACCGAACATAGTTTACCAATGCGGGATGTTCCATTTTCATTAACAGAGCCAATGAATCAATGAAAATTTCACGGTCATGTCAAGTTGTCAACGGCACAATTTTAACCTGTGAAACTAAAGGAAAGCACATTTGTGAGACTTGTACACCAATCTGTAAAATGCATGTCAAGGAAAAGCGATGCCAACAGGATAAACTTGAGGAGTGGGACATTCCCTGGGACTAAAAAGATCCACTGATATTCCAAATTAAACAAAAAAGGTACAAATGGAAGGAGGAGGACTCAACCTTCCATGAAGCTAGAATTCTGGTAAATCGCATCTATATTTGTATCCACCCAGCATACAACCGCAGTTTAGTTGACTGACATCACCCCAGCAATGGCAGGGTAGCTTCTATACATGAGAACTCTATTATTAGCATATACTAGAGATGACAACGTCCCCCTGGCTGCTTCATTGGATCTTCTCAGGCATTCTTCTTCAAGTTTAAAAACCTCTACAGTCCTTTTGATTGCCTTAATAATGATTATGCATCTCCTGGTCAAGAACTGCGTTATGGTTTGTGTGTAAAATACAAAGCCCTAGGGCAGAATACTTGGACAAATGGCACAACCTACTAGACTATCATGTACTACTCCATCCAGATTGTGATGACCGCAAACACTCTTCTGGATTGGCATAGAAATAATCCTCCTCTTTTGGCCTGTCTGGAATGACCAACCGTTCAGTTGAGCTCCCCATTCGCTCTGCATGAGCTTGTTTTACAGAAAAGGAGAATTCATCCCAGGTCAATGATCCGTTATTGTATCTGTCTATTAGATCAACCAAAAGCCTTCTGTTGAGTAGAATTGTCTTCTTGAAGCCAAGGAATCTGATGCTCATTAAGACAACAGAAACAAGGTAAGTATTATCCCGATTGTCAGATATGCAAGGGAGAATCACTGTCAAATTCCTCATTACAAAGAAGAAAACCAGATGGCTAGCACATCGTGAGACACATTAAAAACCTCCTCATCAATACATTAGTTCCAAAAACTATCTGAAAAGTGTTGAAATCTAAAAAGCTTTAGGTTAAATATATATTTCACAGCCAGAATAATGAACTCTGTCTGGAATTAGGGGCATACACAAGTTTTTGTCCTCTGACTGAGATAGAAAGTTAAAACTGGAAGGAAATGAATCGCAAAGATCATTTATCTGAGGTCAAAAGAAAAACACAGATCAGTTCGACCATAGCTGAAAAAATCACATGCAAACAACATATTGACTTATTGGTGGAAATATACCTACGGTGCCCTTCAACAACTTTAGCCATGTTTCCATCATAGGTGGGAACAAATATATCACTTTCTAAAGAAACCAGATAATCTAGTGCTGCCATCTGGGAGGAATGGTTCTGGAAGAAACTAAGGTCTGACGGTTCCAATAGTGTTTCCTTCCTGACCTGTTTCACGACAATTCAAAAGCAACTAGTTAACAAAGGTAAGCGTCAACAATTTGCACATGCTTAAAAACTTAAATACAAGTCCAGGTTACTAACCAGTCTGGGAAAATCTGCAGCAAGGCTAGCCATTCTCCTTTCTCCGCCATATATCTCACCAGCGGCTATATAGATCTGCATAGTTGAGTCAATGTCCAAAGCCCTCAATGTAAGGGCTGTCTCTTCTGGTGTTAAAGGGCATAATCCATCCTTCCTTTTCAAGTCAGAATTTATTATTTTCTCCTTCCACCAGGGATAAGCATATCTGTTGAAATAAGTAAATTACCAATTCAACATAACATTGAGATAATACTTCATGCAATTGGTATTGATAGTGAAGAAAGAAATACACAAAGCTCACCTCATTCTTGTCAATTCTTCTACTTCATCCTTGTTGCAACCTTGAGTACATCCAGAAAATGCCAACATGTCCATTTCATATCTAAGGTGAAGCACCAGGAAAGGACCATTTTGCCTTAAAAGTCTAATTACTCTCTTACCCAATTCCTCAATCTGAGAAGTGAATCTCAGAGCACTAAAGTTTACACGACAACGCAGCTTCTGAATCTCCAGTGGTTGATGATTATTGGCTAATCGAGCATCAGTTCTGTTTAGATGCACAACTTTGTACTTCCGTATCAAAGGAAGAATCTGCGTGCATAATGAAAAGGAACCAAAAAGAAAAAATCAAAATGAGACAAACAAATATGTAAAAGATTATATGTCAAAAGGCTAAAGTGGCTGAAGTGGCACCACAGGTTATAGGTTTAATTAAGGTTGAGAAAGTAGATGCAAAATGACAGCAGTGATGGTCGGCATTTTTGGAATAGAAAGAAGGACTTTTCATAAAAGAACCAACCAGATTATGATAGTACGAAATATCTGACCAACTAACTGGTGCCATGGTATAAGTCATCCCTAGTTCCACTCTTCTCTTCAGTCTAGGAGGCAATTCTTTCAATATTCGGACCTCATCTCTCAATGACGAGATAAAATGATCCACATCAAATATGTCTTGGAATTCACTGCCATGAGGTAAAAACAAAAGGGCGAGTTATGAGACAAAGGTAAGAAAATTACAAAATTTCAAAATCAGAGATAATATTTCAATTTAAACAGACATGTTATCGAAATTGACCTCTTATGAAACCTTTTAGCAAGATAGGAATCGTGAAATTTTTAGTTTTGCAACGTTGATCGGTAATGACATATTCTCTAGCTGCAAAAATTCATGTAAAGATAAGTTGACGCACCTTGGATCAGCCCAAAATGAGGTTTTATCCAGTTCTGGGACTATAAGAGTGACGTTTAGATGTCTGGCAATGGCTACCATATCGCAAATCTGTAAAGAAGTACATGATTAAAATAAACGATCATTAGATAAGAAACATACGAAGATTGAGTAGTATCAAACGGTCCAACCATCCATTAAGAAGATGTGGAACCCTTGGCAAATTAAGCTTAGCAAATGACTCACCGCTGCCCTCATTTGATTGAGACCTCCATTGCATGAAACCATCAGATATCCATTGTTCTTATACACCCCTAGGAAAAACAAACCAACAATCCGATTCATCACCAGAAACAAAGAGAGAAAATAACCAAGTAATTCAATACAAAAAAAAAAGAAGAAGAAGAAGCCAGCGAGTTTGAAACACGCTGATTAAATGCAATATGTACTAGTTAAACTCTGAGAGACATTTTGCAATACCGTCGCTTTGTTAAAATGAACACTTGTCACAATGAAAAAGGATTTTATCCAGCTCCAAAAGCAATCTACCCATAAACACCAATTTGGGGCGTCACGCCTCTCATAAAAAAATAATAATAAATTTTTTATCCTTGACCTGAACACGAATGACCACTCACTCTTTGGTGTCAAAACGAGGGCGGGCACGGCGGGGACTTTCTCTTGCAAGGCGGAGATGGCGGATACTTCATGAGAGAAACAAGAAGGCCAACCCTTCAAAACCCTCGGGCCCCACATCTCACCGATCGTCGTCAACTGAACGATGCAAGTCCACAATAGCACCGACGTGGTGGCACGTATCATCCAAAGCTTCATTTTGGATCGTGATATAGTCTTCACCTTCTCCACACCTTTCACCAACCCCATCTATTCTCGTTATCTCTTTCACCCCTCTCTAACCTGCACATTTGCATAATACACACATGCACATTACCAGCTGTTTCCCCAATTTCTCTGAATCAATGTAGGCTTAAATAAAAGCCCAAGCTTCAACCAAACTACACCTGGCACCAAACTGTAACCCAAAAAAGATCGAAACTTCCCTTCCTTGCCCTGTTTCCCCTATTCAGAATCTTCAAGATCCCAAGACCAAAAAAATTCCCAAATATAGAACCCCCCAAAAATGGCACCGAGAATAACCCAATTTTAATTCAGATCGCGAGAACAAAATTAACAAAACAATCCCCAAAAGTTGAAAATGTTCACTTCATACGCAACTCACGAAAACCCTACTTCACTCTCGCATTACCCAAAATATCATCCACCTCAACTCCCCACGATCTCTTAAAAAATTCCCGGAGAGACAATCGAATCACAACTCGCCGGAAATTCTCGCCGGCGGCTACCAAACCATGTGATCAAAAATCGAGAAGAAGAGGAGAAAGAAAGAAAGAAAGAGAAGTTGGGGAATTTATTACAAAAACACCAACAATGGTCGCGACGTGGTCGTTCTAAGAGGAAAAGAAAAAAAAAAGAAGCTAATGAATGGGAAACCAGACACCGCCTGTCATCACTCCCCTCGCATTCGGATGTTTTACAAGTATTTTTTAATTTAAACAAACAAACATTCTTAATTGAGTTAAATTAACCCTTGCAGGGGTGAATTCCGCCCACTTCATGAGTGGCAGCAGATAGCCGGGACCACTGGAGTAAATCTCTCATGCTAAGGGGCTTTCTTCAACCCGTGGATTGCAGACACGTCGATGTTGCAATAACTCTGTTGTCGATGCGCCGACAATATATGGCGATAGTTTCGCCGTAAATTGAACAACAAATAAGAGTTAGTCAAAATTAAGTTGGTAATGGTGCCATTATACTGTCAAACTTTGGAATTTAATGATGGCAGTCTGACTAAATTATTTATTTTGTAAACGTTGTGTTTTTAGATAAGAATCTAATCAAAGGGATAAAGTGGAAAACAATTTTAGCATCTCGCTTTCTATTTTTAGTATAAATATAATTTACGCTGTGAAATTAATAAAGTAATATTCCGTTCACATTGAAAATGAGCATGACACTGTTAATACCAATGTAAAAAAATTACATTATCTTACGATGTAATTATTTTATATTAATAATCAACTAGTGAGATATTACATTTAATGATAATTTAATTTATTTACTTTGACATTTATGTAATGAATAATTTGTTTGTAACCAAGGTAGTCAAATTATAAAGTTTTTATAAATATCAAATTAAATAATAATTATTATTAGTTATTTATGGTGATTAATTGGTATACTTTGTTAAAAATGATTTGTATATCCAAAGATAGCAAACATATAATTATCAATAATGTAAACATAATAGTAATCATTAGTTTACTTTATTTTGTATGTTGATATGATAGTTGATTCTATTTATGCGTTTAAGTTATGACTCAAAGAATTAATGCATATGCATTAATATATTTTACAACATCTAATTTAAGTTGCTATTCACTAGAAAGTTTAATCTATTATGAAGTTTAATGGGCTTAATTTTACTAAACGATGTGAATAAGTTTGGTACAACCTAAGAATCTGACTTAGCAATCCAAACCAAGATGTTGTTGCTCTTACTAGTACTAATAATGCTAAAGAAAAATCTTACAGTGAACTGTGGGAATGATAAAATATGTGAATGACTATAACTAGCAATATCAAGGCTATGGGAATATCGTAAGTTTGTTGAAGATATTTCTTAGTCTAACTTTGCTAATAAGTCACGTGTTGAGTACGCTAAGTACTATAATGTTTAATGGTGCTCATACTATGCATGAGCATATCACTAAAATGACAAATACAACAACAAGATTAAGATCTATAGGAATGGAAGTGAGTGAAGGTTTCCTTTTGCAGTTTATTATTAACTCCTTGCCTTTTGAATATGTCTATTCTAAATGAGTTATAATACTAAAGAACAAATGGAATATGAATGAATTGCAAAGTATGCTTATTTAAGAGGAAGTCAGGCTTAAGAAATAAGGAGTTCATTCGAAGTATGTTTATTTAAGAGGAAGTCAAGCTTAAGAAATAAGAAGTTCATTCGATTAATTTTATGGGTCATCTAGGAGTTAGAAAGAAGTTAAAAAAGGATAAATGGATGGGAAAGTATATACTGTATAAGATTAATATATCATTAGCTGCAATTAGTAAAAAGGAAAGAAAGTTAGGTCTAGTGCTTTAGTATGTTTCAAATTAAATTTAGTGAAAATTCCTTATATTACTTAGTAGATTGATTCTGGATGTACTACTCATATTAACAATTCGATGTAAGGATTACTTACAATCCAAACTATAAATCCAAATGAAAAGTTTGTCTCTATAGGAAATCGAGTCAAAGCTCCAGTTAAAAATGTTGGAACCTATCGTTTGATTTTAGACATTAGGCATCATTAAGACCTTTTCCAAACTCTTTATGTTCCTACTATTTCTCAAAACCTAATTTCTTTGTCAAAACTTGATATTGTTGGATATTCTTTTAAACTTGATAATGGATGTTTTAGTTTGTTCAAATATATTTGCCTTAATGGTTATGGCGACGTTTAAAATGGATTACATAAATTAAAACTTGATGATCTTTTTTTTAAACTCTATTGATCATGTATTATAATATTAGTACTAAACAAGGTTTTGTAAGTGAAACTTCAACTTACTTGTGACATAAGTATTTGAATCATATATCGAAAGAAAGAATGGTCATATTAGTAAATAATGAAATACTTCTAGTTTTAGATTTATTGCACATTTATATGGATTGCATTAAATGAAAAAATATATAATGCACAATTCAGAAAGAAGTTACAAAAAACATATAACTACTTAAAATTATACACATTGATATTTATAAGCCTTTCAATGTTCTTTTTTTGTTTAGTGAAGAAATTTTTTTATAACTTTTATTGATGAATTTTCACAATATGACTATATTTATATGTTGTATAAAAATTGCAATCAATAAATGCCTTAAAGGTGTTCCTTAATGAGGTGGTAAGATAGATAAAAAGTTGAAAATTATCAAACCTAATAAGGGTTGTGAATATTATGGGAGATATGATGTCCTAGTCCAATTGCTAAATTTATTGAAAAGTGCGGAATATGAGCTTAAAAGTTAAAACACAATGTCAGGTACACCAAAATAAAATAATGTAGCTAAAAGACTTAATTATACTTTAATGGACATAGTTAAGAGTATGATGAATCATTGTTCTTTACCCTTATCACTGTGGATGTATCCTTTAAAAACTAACATTTATTTATTAAATAAAGTTCTTAGTAAAGTAGTTTCTAAGATACCTTTTAAACTATGCATATGAAGGAAATCTAGTTAAAGCACCTACATGTTTATGGTTGCTCGATAGAAGTAACAATCTAATTCAAGAACAACCACTGGATTCTTCATTTGTTACCCAAAAATGTATAAAAGATATAGATTTTATCATCCTAACCATAGTATGAAGTATGGGATATTGTTAAATCCACAAAGAGTTGTAAGATAGTCGAGTGTAAATATATCTTTAAGACCAAACGTGACTTTAATGTTAATATCAAACAATATAAAGCTAAACTTGTGGCAATAATTACACTCAAAAGGTTAGTACTGATTATAATGAGACATTTTTTCTTTTTTTGAGAAAGGATTTATTCAAAATTATTATGGAATGGTATCTCATTGTGATTTAGAACTCCATTAAATGGATGTGAAAACCACCTTTCTAAATGGGACTTTAGAGGAAGGAATTCATATGGATTAATCTGAGGGCACATTGAAGGAAAGAAAATATATGCTATGTAATTTTAAGAAATCAACATATGAACTTAAGCCAGCCTCTCGATAATGGTATCTCAATTTTAATGATATCATTATTTCTTTTGGATATAAAGAAAACTTCATTGATCGATGTATATATCTAAAAGGCTAGTGGGAACTAATTTATGTTTCTAGTACTATAGGTTGATGACATCTTATTTACTATTAATGATCTCAATTTATTACACAATATCAAGAAGTTCCTCTCAAAAAATTTTGATGTTAAATATATGGGTGAGGCATCTTATGTGATATGAATTAAGATATTTTCTAATAAATCACAAGGAATGTTAGGATTGTCTTAAAAAATACATGTTAACAAAATTTAAGAGAGATACAAAATCAAAAAGTGCTCTGCAAGTGTTGCTCCAAGTCAAAAAGGATATAAATTTAGTCTTAAGTAATGTCCAAAAAATGAATTTGAATATAATAAAGTGGAAAAATTTCCTTATACATCTATTATTGGGAGTTTAATGTATGCTCGTACCTTCAATAGACCAGACATTAGTTTTACTATTAGAATGCTAAGTAGATATCAAAAGTAATACTCCAATAGTAAAAAGTTGCAAAGAAAGTATTCAAACATTTAAGGAATAAAAGATTATATAATCACTTATAGGAGATTTAATCATCTTGAGATAATTGGATACTCAGACTTAGACTATATTGGATGTCTTAATACAAGAAGATCCACATTTGGTTATTTGTTTCTTTTAGCTAGAGAAGCAATTTCATAGAAGAGTACGAAACATTCCATCTTTATTTCATACATTATAAAAGTTGAAATTTTGACATGCTATAAGGCCATTATTTATGGTTTATGGTTTATGGTTGTGCAACTTTATTTGAGGATTTGGGATTATCGAAAATATTGCCAAATCATTTAAAATTTATTGTAATAATTCCAAAATAGTCTTCTTTTCAAAAAATGACAAGTATTCCAAGGATGACAAACATATGGAAATAAAAAACTTTGTTGTTAAAGAAGAAGTTCAAAAACATAGACTGCTAATAAAACATATTAGTACAAAAGGATTATCACCAAAGATGTTTAATGAACAAGTCAAAAGAATGGGCATTACTTGGTTCCATGGTCGAACAAAATGTTATTACTTATGTATTTTATGCATTTGACACTCTGAACTGATTTATGTATTGTTTTTGATATTTAAGTATCTTTTTTTTTGTTAGTATATATGCATGAATGATTATGTAAATTTTATTACAAAAAAAGATTATTTGCATTTTAATAGGATTTGTCTTTTACAAAAACATTATTATTGAACCATTACGATAAATATCATTATAGATCATATAAGTTTTAAACTAGTTTTGTGATACATAGAATGGAGTACAACAACAATAACAATAACAACAACATCCTAGTAAATGCCTTGTTAAACATAGGGTCTAGATAGATTCAAAATTGTGCAATCTTATTCCTAACTGGTAGAGATGTTGTTTCTGATAGACTAATAAATGATGCATATTAAAATAATAAAGCAATAATAATAAATAATAAAATATAAATATAAATATAAATATAAATAAAAGATGATGATGATGATGATGATGATGATAATATTATTATTATTATTATTATTGTACAAATAGAAATATAAAATAAGTAATATAATAAATAATACAATAAATATGGAACAAGTAATGAATAAAAATAAAAGATAAAATAAATAAATAATAAATACACAAACAAGAAATTAAACAAGTAAATAAATAAAACAAGCAATCTATTATAAGATATTGTTTAGACTAAGTAAGAAAATGTTTAAGCTAAATAATTAAGAGGGAAGTACTAAATATTAAAATTTTAGGCTAAATATAAGAGATAAGGGTCGAAAGAAAAAGTTTAAAAGACCTATGAAAAAAAGGACCTCTTGATATGAGATCCTTTATCTGTATTCTACCATATCAAAGTTTTCCATTTAAGGCCATATCTTTCATAAGTTCTAGCATAATTAAATCATTCTTGATACATAGAAGGGAGTATGCCATATTAAAAGATGTACAAATGTTATGATTATCTCTATTTTTTACTTGATTATGATTATATTATGACAAAAAGAAGAATTCACTTTTATTATATGCATATTATGTTATATTACTAAACCATGATTATGTAGATGACCTAGTGAGAGACTATTAGATAATGTCATTAAATAGCCAATATTTTGTGGTTTAATTATATAAGTACTTAATCCAATTAGTCAGTGTTAAAGAGATAATCTATAAATAAAATAACTATTATTTAATTTTTACATTGATGTAACATGAAATAAGAGAAATTAGTTTTTAAAAAGGTGTCTTCTAAGTTTTAATGAGTTAGTTCTCTCCCTCCCTATTTAAGTTCAATTTTATTTTACTAAAATCTCTACAAAAGGAGAAAAAGGTTAAGAGGGAGATAATCGAAATCTTGTTTTGTTATAAGTTTCTCTTGACTAAAATTCAAAAAGATCCTTTTACTTCATCATAAATAATGGAACTTGTTTATTTTGTAAGAATTATTAGATTCTAAAAATCTAGGAATTATAAATTTACAATATACAATATTATATATAGTAACTACAAAAAACCGAAAATATGTACAAATACCTTCCACCATTTCAACTTCTTAATGGATGGAACCTCAAAATTGTTCTAGAATATCAATATATTGCAAATACAGAAGGCAAAAGGGTCACTTTTATCCTTAAGTTTTTCGCCAATCAACAAGTTTAATCCTAACATTTCAGAGAGAACAATTATAGCCCTAACGTTTACAAAGTATTAATATTGAACCCCACTATAACGAAAAAATTAACTTCATCTGTTAAGCGTGAGGTTAGTGCTGACTTGGCAATTTTTTTAATATTTTTATTTTTTGTGGGCCTCAAGTGCGATGTCATTACTAATGTGCCAAGGTGGGACCCAATTTTTAAAGAAAATTGACAAAAGGGTCAATTTGATCCTAAATTGTACATCATTCGACAAGTTTGACACTAACATTTCAGGGAGAATACTTAAAACCCAAACTTTTAGAAATTGTTAAGATTTAACCTCATTACAACGAAATTACTAACAACTTGATGAAATTGCTGACTTGACATTTTTAATAATTTATTTTATTTTATTTGCATGTTATAATGATTTTATAACAAAATTACAATGTAGAAAAATTAAAATATTGGAATTTAGTCAAGTTTAAAATAAATTTATTTTATTACCAATGCAAATTATTTTGATACCAATTCTTATTTCATTATAACATTCTAATAAAATATTTAGCAAATTAGATATTCGTTCTTATTCATTAATATTCTTCTTCTTCTTCTTCTTCTTCTAATAATAATAATAATAATAATAATAACAACAACAACAACAACAACAACAACAACAACAAAGAACAAGAACAAGAACAATAACAAAAACAACGACAACAATAACAATAACAACAACTTACGTAGAGCCATAAAAATTATATATTTTTAATTATAAAGATAAATATGGTATTTATAAATATTAAAAAACTAAAAATCACTAAAATTTCACATGTATAAATAATAATTAAATGTTTAATTTCAATACGAATGCATATATGCAAAGTTTAAAAGTTTTGTATTGTAAAGTTAAAAGAATTACTTAAAAAATGAAATACACTCCTCGTAATAGTGAAATACATTTTTTAGAGTCGTAATAGAGAATTAGACTTTTTATAAAGCCATTATAAATTTATTTTATTTGCAGGTCCCACATTGCAATTCCGTTATAAAGTTAAAGTTATTATAACATGCAAATAAAATAAATCATTAAAAAAGTGCCAAGTCAGTGACATCATCAAACTATTAGTAATTCTATTATAATGGGGTCAAATTTTAACATTTTCTAAAAGTTAAGGTCTTAAGTGTTCTCTCTGAAATGTTATAGTTAAATTTGTCGAATGATGTAAAACTTAGAGTCAAAATTGACCATTTTGTCAATTTTTTTAAAATGTGATCCCACCTTGCCACTTCAGTAATGACGCAGTACTTGGGGCCTATAAAAAAATAAAATATTAAAAAATTACTAGGTCAATATTGATCTAGTACTTAACAGACATGATTAAATTTTCTGTTATGGTGGGGTTCAATTTTAACATTTTCTAAATATTATAGTTAAATTTGTCGATTGGAGAAAAACATATGGTCAAAAGTGACCCTTTTACCGATACAGAATTATCTAAAGTCAAATTATTAGGTGGGAAGAAAACATAAATCCATTTATAAAAATGTTTCATAAAATATTATGAATTTTAATTGTAGATTTATGTGTGTTTGAAATGTTAATAAGTTATGGGATTGATATCTTAAATTTCAATTTCATGGAGTTATATAAATTATGTTGATAAGTCGGTGCAAGATCTGATCCCATGCACAACAGAATAAAAATTAATCTTTTTTGCATATTTTTCTAAAAGTCAAGTTCACTTAAATTTTATAAAATGATTAATACGTAAATCATAATAAAGCATGAATCTTTTTTAGTACATTATTACGAAGTTTGATCTTTTTCTAATTGTTTTTTATGAATGTTTCTAAAATCAACTTATCTTAATTACCGTAGCTGTATAATTATTTAACCTCTAATGTTATCTGCAAAACATGTTGAAAGAACTCTACAATGTTATGAAGAGGTTAGTTAAGGAGTGCTAGCTCCTTTAAAGCTTAAGTTTATTTATAATAAGTTTTAGACATTATAGTAATTTAATTAAAATTAATCTCAATTAAACTTTAATTATAATTAAATCCAATTACGCTTAAATAAATCCAATATTTCCTTTTGATTTTTATTTATTAAATATTTCATATTTAATTATAAAATTTCTCAAACTTTGTAATCAAGTCCAACTTGATTAAAATATCTTTTCTCTCTTCAGCCTATTCTTTTTATACGACCTATTAGGTTCTCAATTATGATAACAATGGATGTGAATTATGTTAATAATGAATATGAATTATAACTCTAAGTCATATTTAGAATTAGATAAATTAAATCCTTTTAATTTATCTTTAATTCTCTAATTAAACATTTTATGTCTATATATGAAGATTAACATTTAGTAATATATCATGGCCACTTAAATATTTAGGAATGTCAAGATTGACTAACCAACAAATTATTGCAATTCATTCCGAATTATACTCTTTGTAGTTGATATTACATTAGTTATTATATGTTCTTGACCAAACTATTCTAAATAAAGTATAAAACAATATTTATTTTACAAGAAGAAGTTAATTAAAAAAATTAATTTAATGTTCTATATAAAAGGCATATAAGATTAAATTCAAATTTTATATTAAAAATTTATAATAGAATTCATTTGACATGTAAATATGTTTTAAAACATTACATAAATTTATTGAACAATATTTTCTTAGCTTTAAAATCATGTGTAAGTAAAGTAATTAGTAAAAATAATGTGAAGATATGCCACTCTATTTTTATATGAAATAATTCCTATGAAAACATGATATTATTTTTTTTCTTCTAAAAATTTAATATGACTTGCTTTGGATCTTATATCATCTAAATGATTGCATGGAGAAACTTTTTGTTGGCATTTATCGAGATTATTACTATAAACGTTTTTTTGAAACGGGGTGTTAAGTCATCAATTTGCACTTATTTTGTACTTAATTATCTTTAATGTGTTGAAATTATTATTTAAAATTAATGGAATTGTCTTATAATTATTTGCAGATGATTTTTAACACCTTATAGACGAAATTGAATGAAAAAGATGAAAAAGAAACGAAGAAAATCCAAAATTCCAAGTTTGGCAACAATTCAGTCACTAAG
>JANSVB020000149.1:1129526-1141718 GCA_025504935.2 Erythroxylum haughtii | reverse complement strand
TATGAATGGACTATTTGTTTTTCTTTTAAATTTTCATGCTACATTCATACATACATACTGATTTTAAATAAGCTTATCTTTATTTAATTGATGGGTTTGTATGTATATATATATAATAGCAAAATTATAATTACTATATAACGGGTAAACGGGTATGGGGAGTGGTATCCTCATATCCGCCCCGATACCCGACGGATATTTTTGGTAACCCCCCATACCCGCCCCACGGGTAAAAATTTGATCCCCATATCCTCCCTCGTTCGGGTAATTTTATCGGGTACCAATCGGGTTCGGGTACAATTGCCATCCCTATACAGAAGTAAGAATATACCATGTTACGGTTTAATTGTACAGTATCCGTAATAAAAGAACTGGTGTGAAATTTATAAGCTTACGAACTCTCCCACTTTTTAAGCTAGTTTTTATAGAGTTGATTCTCTCATAAGACCTATAATAATTGATATCAGAGCTAACACTACTTCTTTGAGACCTTGTGCCACGCCTACGGGTGGTGATGTCGGCATTGCAATATTCGTCTGAAGTTAGAAAAGGTCTAGCACACAACCAACCCGTGAGTACGTAGGTGATGAAACCAATATAATAGTGTTCGCTGGGGCTATAAAAGGTCTAGAGCATAGCCAGCCCGTCGGTGCCTAGGCTGCGAAGTGTGGTGAAATGTTACGATCTAATTATCTCATATCAGTAATAAAAGAAACTGACGTGGAGTTTATAAATTTAAGAGCTCTCCCACTCTTCAAGCTAACTTTTGAGGTTGATTCTCTGGCAATGACTGTAACGTACTTTCTGTATGCAAACATGACTAAGGCTCACCGACTGTTAACACAATGCAATCGAGATCTGCAATGTTAATGAATAGCTGAGGTTAAGGTTAGTTAACTTAGTAAAGTCAAGCTTCTAACCAACAAAATAGACGAAACTGGGTGGTGATGATTGAATTGTAGGAGTAGATCAATCTAAAGATTTATAACTTCAACATGTAATAAAAAACAATCGTAGTTTACTTAAAATTTAAAAAAATATAGATGATTGAAAATGTAAATCAAATTTATTAATTAATTTTAAAAATAAAATCATATAATTCAAATATTGCAAGGGTAATAAAATTTTCCAATCTCCCTAAATTTTTATTTAAAATTTCAAGCGTCCATCTTTTCAAAAGTGGAAATAAATAAATTTTGATTAATGTATACACAAAAATTATGTTTTACTTGTAATTTTGCTTTTAAATTGAAATTTTAAATTAAAAAATCCCATCCTATTAACTTTCTATTAGGGTTGGTAATAGTATGCGATCTATTCCAATTACATGCATGCTCTTTTATTTTATTTTGCAGAAAATGTTGATAAGAGGTGACACCTGCGTGGCACACCAATATCAATTAATATATGTTAGGCACGATGGTGCTATTGGTGTGTCACCATTTTTGTTTTAAGTTGCACTGTTTTGACCGCACAACATTAATTGGTGTTGATGATCATAATTCACGTCCTGACCACATCGGTCTCTTCGATTTCATTTTCAAATTAGAATATCAAAATGACAGCTATGGAGTATCACCGATGTCTCTCGATTCAACTCGTGAGACTCTCCTACATCTTCGTTCAGTTATTGACTACATTTAATACAGATCTTCAGCATCATCTATCATGTAACAAGTTGTTTTCCATTTCCATTTTCTCATTCCCATTATTCGTTAGAAATGAGAGTTCCAAACATGTCAATATAGAATTCTATGACATTCTTTTGGCAATATAATAATAAAGTAGGTCTTATAACAAACAAATTTTGAGGGTACGGACCTCTAAAATTCAGTCAGTATTCAACAATAAATTCATTTACTAGCTAATATTAATTATTTTGTGTTGAAAATTTGGGTCCCACGTAAAGGATACTGAATTGCCAGATGAAAAGCTTGCTTATATTATGATATATACAAGAATATATAACAGAGTTTACAAGAGTTTGTTGTAACAGCTAGATACAAAAAATAAAATATCTATTCAAATATACATGAATATATCCTATGAAGATATACAATGATTATCTCTTATTATGCCCCCGTAAGATGAAGTCGTGGGACATGACATTCATCTTGTTCCGAAAGATTTCAAACTTGTGCCAAGACAATGGTTTGGTTAAGGCATTCGTAGTCTGATCAAGGGATGAAATGTGATAGACTTGTAAATGCTTCTATTGCACCTGTTCCCGAATGAAGGGATAGTCTAGGGCAAGGTGTTTCATCCGAGAATGGAAAACAGGATTAGAGCACACATACGTAGCGCTCCCAAGTTATCGCTGTAAATTGTTGGCATATCTTATAAGTGAACAGACAATTCCTGTAGGAGATTTCGAAGCCACGTGACTTCTGCAGCAGTATTGGCAACCACGCAATATTTTGCTTCTGTGGAAGAGCAAGCTACCGTACGTTGGTTTTTTGAACTCCATGAAATAGGATTGTTACCAAAATAAATTACATAGGCAGACGTAGACGTTCTGGTGTCAGCATCCCCTCGCCAATTAGCATCACTGAATGCTTGCAGCCTGAAATATTGCGATCATCGCAGTTGAAGTCCATAGTCATGTGTATATTTGAGATAACGAAGTGTACGCTTTAACTACTGAAAGTGAAGAACAATCGGTTTGTGCATATACTGGGACAATTTATTGACGGCAAAGTTAAGATCTGGTCTTGTTATAAGTACATATTGGAGAGCTCCTAAGATGCTGCGATAAAGAGTCCCATTTGTCGTTGCGGAACCATCATCAATTATAAGTGTAGTTGATGGACAAATGGGGTTGGTACACGGATTGCAATTTGCCATGTCAAATTTGATAAGTAAATCATGAATGTAGCGTTGCTGAGAGAGAAATTTACCAGCACTATTTGGTATTAGTTCAATGCCAAGGAAGTATGACGGAGATCCCATGTTTTCCAGAGAGAATGTACTAGAAATAACTGCAATGAATCGTTGAAGCTCAGATGTGGAGTTGCCAGTTAATAGTAAATTATCGACGTACACCAAGAAGTACATGATTATACCATGACATTTGTATATAAACAAAGACGAATCACAAGTACTGCTGATGAAACCATATCGAAGTAGAAATAGACAGAATTCTTGGTACCAGGCTCGGGGAGCTTGTTTGAGATCATAAATGGCTTTATGTAATTTACAAACATGTGTCGGATTCTCCTTATTAACAAAGCCCAGTGGTTGTTCCATATAGACGGTTTCAGTGAGACGTCCTTGAATAAAAGCATTGTTGACGTCCATTTGATGTAATGGCCAAGATTTTGCCAATGCAAGAGACAGAATGACTTTTATAGTCTGATGCTTCACTACAGGGGAGAAAGTTTTGGTGTAGTAGACCCGAGACACTAGTTGTAGCCTTTTACAACGAGTCGGGGCTTATAACGAGCCACCTTTCCATCTAGGGACTATTTTGTGCAAAAAAATCCATGTGCACCCAATCACATTCTGAGCTTTGGTAGCAAGTACAAGAGTCTAGGTACCATTATATAAGAGAGCTTCAAATTCCAAAAAGGCAGACTTACGCCAATGTGGTAGTTTTAAAGCTTGGGTTACGATTTGGGGTTCCTCAGGAGATAGTAGAGGATGACGAGTAACAGCGAAGGTTTTTGGTTTATGAATGTTGTTTTTGGTTCAAGTAATCATAGGATGAATATTGGTATATTGGTGCGGTGGTGAGGGGGGGAGTGATTGATGGTGTTGGTGGAGAAGGATTGTTTGGTTGATTGGTTGGAGATGAAGATTCATTAGGCGCAGGCAGTGCAGTAGGTACAGGTGATGCCACAATGGGAATTAATTGGTGAGATATAGGTGGAGTGGACATTGGGTCAGAAATGGATGGTACAGGAGTGTGTTGGAGTGACTCATAAGGATAGTTGTTATCAAAGAACACCACATGCTAGAGACATATATTCTGTTGTTTTTCAGATCAAGACAAATATATGCAAATTGAGTAGAGGAATATCCAACAAAGACACAAGGAGTAGAACGGGGCTACAATTTATGACTAGTGTAAGGACGACGCCAAGGAAAGCAAAGACAGCCAAAAGCGTGTAAATGCTTGTAACTAGGAGACTGATGAAATAGTTTGCCAAACAGGGTTTGCATGTGGAGAGTGGGAGTTGGTAAGCGATTGATGAGATAGACAACCGTGCGAGTGGCATAAGACCAGAAAGTGGAGGGAAGTTTACTATGATAAAGAAGAGCTCGGGTGGTTTCAACAATATGGCGATGACGTCTTTCGGACATGCCATTTAGCTCTGGAGTATGAGGTGGGGTGGTAATGTGAGAGATACCATAAGTGGCAAGGAAAGGTTTGAGTTTAAGAAACTCTCCACCATTATCATAATATACAGTTTTTATTGGTATTTCAAATTGTTTTTCAACAAGCTTTCGGAGATTGATGAATGTAGGCAAAACATTAGATTTATATTTCAACAAATAAACCCACGTATATTTAGTGAAATGATCAACAAAAATCACATAATATCGAAAAACATCAACTGAAAGTATAGGAGCAGGACCCCAAACATCATAAAATATTATTTCTAAAGGTTTAGTACTTTGTAAACGAAGATTGGAGAATGGAAGTTTATGACTCTTTGCACACTGACAGGAAACACACGGAATAGATGAAACTAGACACGACGCTAACTTATGAGTCGACTGAAGAAAATTAAAAACTTTATTGGACGAGTGGCCTAAGATGTGATGCAGGGCTGGTGAACTTGGAAGGCGAGCATAAAAAATAGCAAGTTTGGGCATCAGAGGATAGAAGGCCTAGAGATCATTGTGGCGTAAGCCTGTAAGAAGCACTGCCTTTGTTCGTAGATCCTTCACCTGAAAGGAGTCAGAAAAGAACTCAATAGATATGTTATTTTGTGTGCACAATCGTTTAACAGAGAGAAGGTTCTTATGGATCTTTGGACATGTAAAACCTTATCAAAGATAATGGACTTGGAATTAGTGGGAAGAAAGAGACTACCAGTGTTTTCAATGGGTACTTCGTAGCCATCACCTACTTGCAGATTATCATCCCCTCTGTAAGGTGAATATACAGACAGGTTGTTCATGTCATTTGTGACGTGATGGGTTACACCAGAATCAATAATCCATGACCCTTGTGGAAATGATCCTCCTGTGTGAGCATGATAAGCACCTGGAGCATGAGGTGTGCGTTAAGCTGACTGGGGAAGCCTGGTTTGATGTTTGGCTGGTTTCCCATGTAAGAGCCAACAGGTTTTGGCAATGTGAAGAGGTTTGTCACAGTATTAACAAATGATTTCTTGTTGTGCAAACATTCCAGGCATGACAGAAGTGTGGAAAGAAGTAGTTGGGATTACTAGTGTGCTATTGGAAGACGAACGATGACTGGAATGACTAAAGCATTTAGAAAAGCCTGTACGTTGTTTGGACGATATATGCAAAGAATGCAACTGAGTCACTTCATCCAATCTTGTCTAACGTTCTAAAAAGCGCTCAAAATCAACAAGTTTTTCATGAAGATCATCAAAGCAGATCAAAGTCTCCCGCGTACGGATCGCAGCACTGACATCTTTGAAATTAGTGGATAAACCATTTAAAGTGTGGATTACCAAATCTGTATCATCAATTGGTGAAGTGACAATGGCAATTTCATCTTCTATGCCTTTAACTTCATTCAAATATTTAGAGATGTTTCGGTTACCCTTCCGAATACAAATCAGTTTTTCTTTTAGAGACATGAGTCTCAAATGAGATGTGCCAGCATATGTCTTGACAAGAAGCTCCCAGATTTCTTTGGAAGAATGAATAGAACCAACAAGTGTGGCAATATTGGGAGCAATAGTGGTCATCAAAGCATGGAGGACAAATTGATCTTGTCGTATCTATAGATCCTGTGAAGGTCCGGTTGTTTCTAGACAAGGAATGGATCCATCAACATAACCTTTGACATTATAGCCGATGAGCAGTGCACTAACCTGTACTCTCCAAGCAGGAAAGCTTTCACCATTTAGTTTGGAATCAGATGAAAAACCTCTGTTAAACATGATCAGGTTTTGAGGTAGGGCAGTTTCAATGTTAACAGCAAGGGCGGCATGGCAACAGATTCATTATATTGAGATATGGTGTATGTTTCGTTGGTGAATGGGTAAGATTAAAGATGGCTTTTGAAAAAAAAAAATGATGTCGTATAGCTATAGCTCTGATACCATAAAGGATACTAAATTGCCATATCAAAAGCTTGCTTGTATTACGATACATACAAGAATATATAACAGAGTTTACAAGAGTTTGTTGTAATAACTAGATACAAAGGATAAAATATCTATTCATATATACAAGAATATATCCTATGAAGATATACAATGATTATCTCTTATTACCATGCACAATATAAAAAAAGGAATTCATGATTTCTTGAACGATAAAATCCTTTTAATAAATAACTTTGATAAGATATATGTTATATATCTCATTATTTAATTTTGACATTTTTATTATTGGATATTTAGATAATGATTAAAAATATAAATCAAAAAGTCTTAATTGAATTGGATTGTTAAATAGTGTTGTTTTGCAAATATAACTCTATCTTGAATAAAGATTCACGTGGATCATGTTCTCTTTGGAGATATGGACAATCCAAGGTGACATGTAGGTGGTGTGAGTAAAGGTTTTAATATCTTGAATTTTTACTGCTGGATGAATCTATTCTTTGAGGGACATACGTGAGTTATTATGTGATTTGCAGTGTGGTGGATGCGGGCGTGATTTTCTGAAGAGTTAGTCTTATTGCGTGGGTACTTTATGATGTCCACATTTTTGCAGGAAAATGCATGAGTGTTTTGGTGAGGTTTTTTTGGTGTGAAGAAAATTGAAGACAGCCAAAGGTGGGTTGATACCAACATGACCTAGCTCTTGCACTTAAAGCGTTATTTACTTAGTGAAGGTTTTTGGTTAGGTGTTTAACTAATTGGTTGTGCATGATTTGACTGTTGCTACACACATACGGGCTAAATTGATGAAGACTCGTGAGTGTCTCTTGGTCTATGTCTTTGGTGTGTTCTTATTGTTGGTGAATGAGTAGATTACGTAGTAGTGGAGTGTAGAAAATTTCAGGGCAGTAGCAGACTGGGTAGCTAGCGTCGTTGGTGAACAACTATCAGAATAATCTTCAGAAGAGCTGAAAACTTTGGGAATTGTTCTTTGTTTTTTTATCAAGTGTTTTCATTTATGTTGAATTTTGTTTAATTATTTCGTGCTTAGTTTGTTTCGTTATCATTAAACATTGTTTGAGAAAATCGTCTGTTAAGGTTAGTAAGGGCGATCGTACTATTGGGTGTGAAATTCTTTCATGGGTAATGAGGACAAGGGATAGCGTCAGGGGTTAAAGGGTATCAGCTCAGTAATTCCTTGTATAAAACTACTGTCGTTGGTAAAAGAATTAAACTAGGTGAGAGCCTCGTAGACATAGACAAGATATGACGAATTGCGTTATCAAATTTCAGTGTTGATCCATTTTATTTCATACTTGTTTTTCTATTTTCTTTTGTGCTGAAAAATTAATAGTTGTTGATACAGTTACTTTATATCTAGTAACTGACAGATATAATTACAAATAACTGCGGCAGAACCTTACAAATAATTGCAGTCAAATCGAAAAGTTTGTGAAACAACCACCCCTTCAACTTTTTTGATTAGTATCAAAGCGAGTCACCAAATTAAAACTTCGTAGCAAGTTAGTATATATCCGAGTTTCGCAAACATGGCTACAAGAAAGGGTGCATCAATCACCAAACCACCACTATTGGACGACTCTAACTATCCTATATAGAAATCATAGATGAGAGTCATCATCCAAGCTCAAGGTACAAAAGCTTAGCATTTGGTAGTACATGGATAAACACATCCGATGATTACTAACGATAAAGGAGAGGCAGTTCAAAAAGATCCATCTGAATGGACAAGAGCCAAAGAAGAAAGTGCACTTAGAAACTCACAACTAATGCATGCAATTTTTAGTGTTAATGATGAAGAATGCTTTTCAATGATATCAACCTGTGAATCGGTTAAAGAAGTGTAAAATGCTTTGTAGACTATTCATGAAGTGTGCACATCTATGATAGCGTCAAAACTACAGATGTCAGTTGTAAGGTTTGAAGAACTGAAGATGGATGAAAATGAGACTATTGGAGAATTTTATGAAAGATTGCACGATATAGCGAATCAAGCACATCAACTTGGGAAAAAATATTCCTATCTAAAAGTAGTCAAGAAGATGTTTAGATCACTATCTCCAAGATTTATTCCAAAACTTACAGCAGTCAAGGAGGCTCATGATATCAGTAACTTGTCGTTGGAGAAGGTAATTGTAATTTTTACCAATTTCGAAATGAATTTGTTGAGGGGAAAACAAGAAAAGAGCAAAGGATTGGCACTATAAGTTGAAATTGGAAAAGGCATAAATGATATAGAAGATGAATCTGATGAGAATGAGGATATGGAATTATTGACAAGAAATTTCAGCAAGTGGTTAAAGAAAGTGAAGAATGATAGATCTAAGTTTAGGCAAAATGGTAGGAGTTCATCGAATAATAACTTCAAACAACAAGTCAAAACTCAGAAGGGTAAAAGAAAAGCAAGGAGAAGTCAATGCCATGATTATCAAAGCTTTGGACTTGTATAAGCGGAATGTGCTAATACCTTGAAGAAGAGAAAAGGGAAATCTTTTACTAGCACTTAGAGTAAGAATGAATCCGAAAGTGAGTATGGTAGTAAAGAAGAAGCTATGAATAGTGCTGCATTAGTTACTTTTTACAACAAATGTCCAGTTACTTATTTAACAGTAACTGAGAAGGAAGTAACTGAAAACAAAAAAGTGAGCAAATAGGGAAATTCTGGAAAAAAACAGACGATTCAGGTCAAAGCTCAATCTCAGATTATGACATTGATGATAGTACTTCATAAGATAAAAAGGAACGTATTTATGAAGCCTATGAGTTAATGTACAATAAATGGGTCCAAACATATAAGAAAAATGAGAACTTGAAGGTGGAAAACTCTTCCATGAAGAACACCATTCAAGATTTAGAGAAGAAGTTGTTGTCTACATTAGATGAGCTTGGTGAAACAAAATTGAAGTTGGTCAGTACGGAAAAGGAATAAGAATGCTAAATGGAGGTATAAAACAATTAGAACAATTGTTAGAAATTGGTAAGATTAAAGGAGATCTCCAAGGCATTGGTTATAAAAGTGAAAGTTCTAAGTCTAATGATGAGAATAATGGCACAACCACATTTGTCCAAGAAGAAATCTCAAGGAAGAATCAGAGGTTTATGTCTACATCTCATTTTTATGGGGTTATTGGGTACATAAGGCCAAAATGCTACAAGTTACTATAAATGATATTTCAAAGGGGGCAAAATCAAAAAGCTAGATATTCTTTATTAAATTTCCAACATCAACCCATGTTATCTAAATATACTTAGGTTAGAAAAAATCAACCTCATATATTAGAACAGACACGTAAGGGAGTTAATACCAAAAACTATCCAGATCTACAGTTAATTATTACTAGAAAAGAAACCAACTAGACATCTAATGACAGAAATGAAGTGACAAGGAATAAGCCCAGGTTTGAATTTCTTTAAGAGGCACAGGGACTATGTGCTTTACTTTTTTTAAGTATATTTTGATATTTTTTAAAGAAAGGAGGTTCGAAGGAGTTAACATCTAGGCTTTTTGAGTTTTTATGGGTTTTCTAAGGTTCAAGTGATTATTGTGTGCTTGGATTTTTCCTTACTTATTGAATAGTACGTTTGGTGTGAGAATGAGGCTCTGTTTGATAATTTGAAAGTGTTGCTTATAAATGTTGATTTACAGAGTTATGTCAAGAATATGTTGATGCTTGATTCGAGATCTGTAGGAAGACTCAGATTTTTTAATAATTTAGGTTTCTCAAGTTTATCTTGATTTCTCTTTATATCATGAGCTATATAAATTTAGGCAATTTGCGTTCATATGGTTTATGTGAGGAAGATATTGATTAAAATTGATTATGATTCGTTAAATACATTTTTGGGATTCCTGAATCTAATCAGTCATATGCAGATGACTTTGATGTAAGTAATGATATGTTAGTTAGAGCTTGTCGGTGGTAAATTGTCATTTTGGCGTGCTTATGATTCTTTCGTTACACCTACTACTGATTTTTATGTCTCTTTATTCATTGAGATTGATCATATTGAAGTCACTCTTCATTTTTGCAACTGTTTTGTCCCAAGGCGAAGATATAGGATAGTTTTTGGTGACTATTCAATTTAGGGGGATATTTCAAGGTATCTTCGTGACTAGTAGTCTTCCCTTTTGACATCTCTTTGTCCTAAGAAGGAGAAATTTGGATGATTGGATAATTGTGGGATTATTATTTGTTTGGATATTTCTTGAACTGGTAGAACTTGATGTTATGTGGACTTGAATATTATTTGGAAGTTATTTGGAACTCGTTGTTAGATTAAGGGGGAGTTTTTATATGTTAAGTGGACTTGATGTTGTGTGTCCAATTATCTTCTTAAGGGGGAGTTTTAAATATATGACAAATAATGTCAAAAAGGGAAGATTGTTAAGATATAGGTGATTATATCTTATTATTTAATTTTGTACATTATTTGATAATTGGACCTAGTTGTGTTTATATGAGACTTTAACTAAGTTTTGATAAGGTTTAAAATCCAAATCAAGAAGGGATTCAAACACATAGTCTATTTTTGGATAATAGTTATCTAAGGAAGCAAAATCTGTTGGAGATCTAATTGACAATTGAATTTGTTTTGTTAAGGTATTCACACAAATTTTGGTGCTACAACTATGTCGTTTTTGGTGTTGAAAAACGATATATGGTGTTGTGTTTGACAGTTGGGATCTTATGGTTTGCATTGACAAAAAATCCTGTAGCTAATAAAGTTAAGATTGTTTTGTATATGTTGCTGATTTTTAGGGGTTTTCCAGCAACCTTTTCTGATCCATTACGTAACCTGAGCTGAGTGTGTGGTGAGCTGTGTTTTCTTATTGTTTTGTTATTGATTGGGTAGTTTTGCTGTTGAGAATTTTGTCTTAGTTTATATGATACTTGGTTGGGTGATTTAGGTACATAGGCTATGTTCTAACTGATATTGATCATCATTCTTGGTTGGGTATTTTTCATTGTTTAATGACAATTAAGAGTGCTTTTTGAGAATTTTGCAATTGATTCCTTTTTCTAATTTTTGTATTATTTTGGTGCTATTATTCATAGTTGATGGTGTGTTTATTGTTGGGTTGATTGGGTGTTAATCAGGTGTGCTTTTAGTGCCTATCCTTTTTTGTGTTGATATGAGAAAATTTTAGAAGTTTTCGTAGCTTTGCAGTTGCTGTCTTTGTTGTTGGATTTGTACGGAAAACTCTAGCAGTTGTAGTGGTTGTTGTAGCTTTATTGGATTAACATTTTAGTGATGAAACAATTGTTGATTTGAGATGTTTTGTGGCTGTTGTGCGTGAAATGTTCCAGTAATGATATTGAAGTTTTACAATAGATTCTCTTGAAGGACAATTTCTCATTCTTTCATTGACGAAGCTACATTATTAGGGAAGTTGTTTTCTTTTTAAAATGTCTTTGTCTATGTTCGTTATTATTTCAACCACTTGAGTTATTTTATTTTCATACTTTATTATCAAATATTGTTAAGAAAATCCTATGTTGAGTTTAGTATGAGGCAGTTGTACTATTGGAAGTGATTTACTTTCACGGGTAGTGACGACGAAGGTAATGTTAAGGGTTAGGTGAGTCAGCTCTATAATGCCTTGAGTAAAACTATTGTTGTATCACAGATGAAAGTAATTAAGCTAGGTGAGGATTTCACAGACTTAAGCAAAGTGTGTCAAAATGCATTATCAAATTTTGGTGTTGATTTGTTATTTTACAATTAATTTCTTTTGTTTTCGCTTGTGCTAGAAACGACTACGACAGAGCCAAAATTTTTACAACGCTATACTCCTTTGGATTTTCATGAATATGATGTATTCTTTTTTTAGATGGGTTGTTCAATCGTTCTAAGAATATTTCAAGTAGGTGCGTGTCCTATTTGTTTATAATGACTTTTACAACATATGAATATATAT
>JANSVB020000149.1:1101055-1114473 GCA_025504935.2 Erythroxylum haughtii | reverse complement strand
CTTGAAAAATGTTTTTGCTTATTATTCGTTTTATAAACATTTTATCCACGAGCTTTGTGCTCACCCCCCTTTCATCCTCATCTCCAGGTATTCGAGCAGGAGATCGGATGAAAGTACGTCAAGATGTATTATTTGATTTTGTATCGTTGTATTTGGTGTAAATTGGGAATTTTGGTACTAACATTGTATAGGGCTTGAATCGCCAATATGTGTTGCAAGCGTATATCGATGTGTGTGAATTATGAAATTGTGTATATAAAGGAGAGTGATGTATATTGAATTCAGAAATTGTGGATTAAATTAAATTATGATGTGATTGCGATTTGGATATGGATAAGTGTAATTGTATAATTCATGGATGATTGGGTTGTATTAAGATTTTTGTTTATTGTTTATGAATGGGATTTATATATGAGTATGATTTGAGATACTGCTTTGTGATTGAGTTTGGTTTCCGGACGAGAGGTCCGAGGAGTTGTGCTGATTGATTGAGCTGGTTATAGAAGTGATTTTTACCCTTTTCAGGTTTGGGTTTATGAAAATGCAGCCGTTATGCTGCCGAAATTTTGTTAGATAATAAATTGAAAAAGAAAAAAAATAAGAATTAAATGTTTAAAAGAGGGATTATGGGATTTATATGATTGTAAGGAGATTACTATGATTTGGGATGTTTTGAATGAAATTGACTAAAGATGAAAGAAATGAAAAAGAAAGGAATAAGAAAAAGAAAAGAAAAAAATATATACCGGATTTTCGAATGTTTTAGTCTTAGGGTCTCCATCACTATTTTAGTTTTTCCTAAGTTATACGCTTCGGATGTCAAAATTTGATTCAGTTCGTTTTGAACCGTTTGTTTGAATTGCGTTCGATTCTTCCACCTTTTGATTCTCATGTGTTTCGTGCTTTGTTTTTGTCGGCTTTTTGCATTTGATTCGATTCGTTTCGCTTCGTGATCCGTTCATTTGTTTCTGATCGTATTCCATTCCGCACGCATTTACTTTGATTTCGCTTCCGCATTTGTGCTCCGATTTGCTGATCCGTTCGTTTGATTTGTTTTTCGCCTTTCGATTCACCGTTCTTTTCGTTTTCTGCTTTCTGCTTTTTCGGTTGGGATCTGGTTCCGAGATCGGGTCCCATAATTTTATTTGCTATTTCTCACATTTATTTTAAGTTGCAGATATAATGACGAGACAATAATGAACAAAATAGTCACCAAGGAAAAGGTAATGAGGAGAAGGGTCCGTTAGAGACCCGAGGGAAGCTCACTCACAACATGAGCAAGCCAACGTAATCCAACCACTAGTGTAACTTAATATTTTTCTATTCAATACTAAAACCTATGTGGAGCAGTACTAAAGGCTAAAGTACAAGAAATTTGAGACCAACAGAAGCATTGATTGGGAGGCATTGGAGTCGGTCGACTTGTTCCAGTAAATTAGGGATCTCGTAAACATTGAAGCATTGCCTTCCTTCTTTGAGATCATAGAGCCCTCGTACTAAGAGCTTACACTTGCGGTACTCCCCTATTTTTTGTTGAGAAAGGTCGCTATAACTAAGATCAATCAAGCACGATCCAGTTCCGAATGATAGGGGAGATGGTCTGGATGAGCTACTCAAAGTTCTCCATTATAATAGGATTATACAATCAAAAGTTAATGGGGACACCAGAATATGTAGCCCTGCTGATAGATTTCCATATGAAATGTCTCCTCAACACTTCCAGAGTACTATTAGTGAAAGGATGAGTACAACCCCAGTAGATCCAAAGTGTCATCACTATGACATCACGCCCTCAAATACGTGCATGGAATTTTAATTCATATGTTGAGTGAACAAGGTGAAAGATTTTAAGTCATCGGGAACTTAAATGTGTTCTATTTATAGAGCATATGAGAGTGGATGCCAATTTATTTGGGCAATATTTTAGCCCAATTTTTATGATGTCAAAGTGAAAAGAAGAAGCTCAAGATAACATTTGTTATGCATAATATGAAGAGGCTAAAATGGAGGGTGGGGGACTTCGAGAAACTATGACCGATGTGAATGGTTGGTACCACGGCCGCTCTAAATCTTGATGTGATGGAACATATACACATGGTATGCAGATAATGGGGACCTATAGGTGACATCTATCGCTTGATTGAGGTTCTATATGAACTGGACATATTGGGAGCAAATAGGGGTCACCCATATATAGCTGAGTAGACATCACAACTGAGCTCATTGCTATCACAGATGATTGGAGTAGCACAAGAGGAGGCTAGTACGAGATTAACCAAGTCTAACACCACACTAGGACCAATTGAAGATAACTTGGATAGAGAAACACATGGCGCAAATCAATCTACTATCTGAGCATAACAAGTAGCACTGCTGGGGCAAATAAAGTAACTCAAAGCTCATGGTAGATGTATGGCAGAGCAAATCGAGAGGATAAAGGCCCATGATGAAGCACTACTAAAGCAACTTAAGAGTAAGAAGCCTATGATAGATGGATGGAGAAGGTCTTGGTGTCAATGGTGAGATATCTTAGGCTATCCATCCCACCTTCAATATCTAGAGCAGCTACTTCATCTTCATCTCCCTCGCAGTTTGAGGTTCCATGACTCAAGGATCCTCCTTCGACGGACAACGTTAGATTCACAGAGGGATTGATGGATGCTAATTTTGGTTTTTTCTTTTCTTTCTCTTATTATTTGTTTCTTTTTTTGTTTTCTTCATTATGTTATTTTATTTTGTCTAAACATTAATGAAATGTTATTTACGTTATGTTATTTTTTTCCAATGTTCTTTATTTATTTTCTTTATTATTATTTTCTTTTATCTTTTTATCTTCTTTTGTTTATTTTTTGTAAGGCTGGATGTATTTAATATAGTATGGCTATTTTTCAATTCAGAACTCTGTATATATTCTTATTTAAACTAGTACCAATCAAACCTATCTCAATTTTTTATTGATATTTTTATTTTACGTGCTTCAAATGTGTACATTAAGGACATTGTACAATTTTAAGAGTAAGGAAGGCAATTCAATTCTATTAAGCTTATTATAATTTTTCTATTATTTCCTATTAATTGATATCCCAAGTTAGTTATATTTTGTCCTAAATATTAATTACTGAATTGAATTAATATACAAAAAGATGAAAGTTAGAATACTTTTATAAGTTATATTTTTAGTAATAATTAAAATAATCAATTTGAATGAAAATTGCATATTATTTACAAACAAGATCATTGTTGTGAATTTTTGAGCCTCATAGCAAATAAATCATTATTTTAAGCTTTTTTATTCATTTATATGTGTTGGATAATTCTAGAAATTGCTTTTATTATTCATATTGAGATCACATTTGTTAAATTAAAAGTGTTGAAATGATGAAGGAATTTAGATTGAACATTTGCTTAGGCCTTTTTTCTTGTTTATTATCCTACCATATTGTATCCCTTAGGAGTAACTAATTTTGAGACAGTTTTTCAATGATTATAACCACATTATTAGCTTTTGCCTTATTTTTCTTAAAGCCTTTTCATTATTTTTCAACCCTAAAGGCTATTTACACTTACTTGATTGCTTGAAACTTGAATTTTGAAAAGGTCAAATACTTCGTTATTTGTTAGCGATCGAGAAAGTTTTACAATTTATAAAACTCTCAATAATCTGTAAGTGCACAGGTCGTACTTTGTAATATTGAAGGTTCGATCCCACGAGGAGGGTACTAGCCTAATCCTAAGTCATCTAAGGCTCAGAGAAAAGAATAAAAAGAAATAAATAGTGCACAAGTGAACACAAAAAGTAAATATTAAAAATTGATTCAAGAATTGTAAAGCGCAAAATTCAACAAGACATAATTAAACTAAGTCGTCTCACAAGTCACAATGGAAATCTGTCAAAAGAGTTAATCAAGTTATCAGAGAGGAAATTTTACCTATTATTAATGATAATCTAACCATTTATGTGTTTACAGAATGTTAGTTTCAGACAGTCGTGTTGTTGAATACTCTTTCTCAAGTTATAACCGTTAAACCCTAATCAAATTATGAAACTTGCAATCTCTCAATTCACAAATTAACCACAATTCTAATTAGTTCTAAGGCTATTTAATAACAATCAAGTCTCACACAAGATCTTTCTCTATGAAATTACCGACTAGATTGATTAAGTGGTCAATTAGATCGCCTTACTCTCATTAATCCAATCTAATCATTTTTATCTGGCTCACCCTCTCAATTTTTTATAAAAACTTGCAAACACATTAATCAATCATAATACCCAAACTAGTAAACACAAAAATAACTAAATCAATATTAGCTCAAAGAAAAATCCTGAAGGAGAGTTTAGAACATTACCAACATCCTGAAATCCATTTCCATACAATCCATCTCAACTTTATACAGTTAAATGAAAAAGGAAATGAACAGAAAATGGAACATAGGTTAGACAAATCGGGATAGCAGTGACATCGAGATACCACCTGATCCAGCGAGTAGCTGCATTAAGATCCACTTCTTCTTCCTCTTTCTTCCTCTTCTCTCTCTCTTCTTTTTCTCCCTTTTTAGGGTTTCTAAGAGTGGCTGAATGTAAACCTCCTCTCTCTGCCTTTTTCTCTTCTTTTTATATCCTCTTGTATTTTGGGTAACCCTGGGGCTTTTCTAGGGTCCAAAAAGTACAAAAAAATCTCTCAAAACTTGACGTTCTTTAGTGTCTATGCATCTGCCCGATGTAAGCCACGATCTTGGCCTACATCTGAGCCTTCTATCACGATCGTTGCATGCAGGCCATAATCGTGGGCCATTCTCTGGGCTTTTGTCACTATCATGGCTCATTATTTCAACCTGAATGTCTCCAAACTCCTTCATTCATCGATATTGATCCTGAAACACTATCAAACACATCAATGTACCTCAAAAAACATAATATTTAAGCTTAAAAGCTTGTACTAATGTATAAAATACTTAAAACACAAATAAAGGATTGAATTAACGCTAAACACATATCAAACTATGCTCTAAAACATGATGCAATTTACACTTATCATGTCTGCACACTTCAATGTTTTCTTGTCCTCAAGCAAACAAAAACAATCAAATAAATCAAGAAAACACAAAACATGCATATGCAATAATGAGATAATAACTTCAATTTAGCGAAAAAAATTTAACTATAAACACAATATTTCAAATCATTCTAAATTATTAACAATCAAAATCCACGTCTAAGCACGTTAGATTAAATTTACAAACTAATAATAATTTTAATGATGAGTCTATTCACCCCTATCACTTGCACACACACATTGATAATCATTTAATCAAAACAAAATTGTAGCTATTCCTTAGTAGGTTTTCATGAAAAATCAAACTACTAACAAGTTTGATAGGTTTTTATTTGAAAACATTCTTTTTTTGTTGATTTTTCTTTAAAGACATGAACCTAGTCTTTTTATGTGGAGGTAAAAATTTGTGATGAATGTCGATCTAGTTACTCAACTAAGTCATGTTGTTATTAAGTTGCTTGGTTGGAATGTCATTATAGCCTTTTTACACTAAGGCAGACAGTTGTGATGTGTGTTAATTCGGTTACTCAGCTACATCATATTCTCAACTGGCTACTAGCTCTATTTATAACTCAAAGGCCAGCGGAATATTTATTTTAGTTAAAATTATACAACCCTTTTTTTAACATAAAATTTTGCCTCCTTATTGCTTTAGCTAATCATTCTCATGAAAATGTGCTAATAATGTCACTTATTTGATTAGCCTAAAATTATAAATGAGTGTGGAAAATTCCTAAGGTGAATTGACTAACATCGTATCCTAATTAACCAATATAGCCCTAACTTATGTCATTAATTCACAAGCTAATAAATCTTCACATACTAAAAATTTTTATTTAAGGTTAAATCTATCCAGTTAAGTCCTAGCCATTTATGCATTCACCCAATTCGCATCATGCAACATAAACAAACTATCATATAATATGGAACTCATCATAAAAATGTACAACCCTCTCCACACTTGAACAACACATTGTCCTCAATATGAGAAGGAGAAAAACGAGCACATAAAGAGGGAATGAAAAAATATACAGAAGAAAAAAGAGCAAAATAATAACAAAAATGAAAAATAAAAGGTTTAGAACACAAAACCATCATCGTGACTGAGGTGATGTGTCGAAGGTGGAGACCAAATGTGCTTGATGTTGAGCTAGCTTTCCTATCTTATAATTGATAAAGAGAGAGTAAGAGAATTAGTAGGGAAACACATTCTGAATCATTGTTATTTATTTATGGAAATGAAACAACTTTAATTGCATAACAATTTAAATCTACACTAAACATGGTAATTTATGGTCATTAACTTGACCTTACATCATTGGAAACCCAGTCAGGATCAATCATGAGTGACTTGCTTCCACCCTTTTCGTTCAACATCAATCTTTTAGCCTGTAAATAAGCTACAAATTGAAAAATGATCAGAAGGACAATATTGATAAACTTGAGAAAACCAATTAATTTCAGTAATTTCCTTTTCACTAACAAACTGTCAATAAAATAAGGAATAACGAAACTTCCTGAATCTTTTATTAAGTCTAGCAGTTTGATTGGTAAAAGGGTGAGCTGCTCTTGTTCTTCCTTAGTCACTCCCTTTTCTTCTTCTTCTTCTTCTTCACAAATAGAGACTTCTATAGCTTCTTTAAACTCGATGTTTGTTGTCATCTATTCTTCTTCATTTTACTCTTTAAAGGATTCAAACACATCAATTTGCTTGAATGAGTCACCCTCCTTTGGATTCTTTAATACATCATTCATGTTGAATGTCAACTGTTCATTACTAATTCGAAGGATAATGTTCTCTTCATAGACATTTACTAAAGTTTTTTCGATGTTCAAGCATGGTATACCAAGATCTGGCGAATAGTATAGGGGTTTTCATACTTTTCTTCATCTTTTTTCTTGATTTCTTGGTCTTCTATAAGGTAGGGTTCAGCTTGATTTCTCGCTAGTTTTCCTAGCTCTACCCCATTCGTAAGTGTGATAGCCTGACATGGCTCTGTTGAATTTACTTTCATACTGTGCAGATAGTTTTCCACACTTTGCTTACAAAATTCATGGGAAAGTTGTCTTAGTTGAATATCCAGGTTATGAATAGAAGCAACACGAATTTCTATTACCTGATCAAATTGCTCTTCCAGTCTCTTCTGGTTCTCTTCTATGTCTGTTAGCTTATCCGTGATTTATGATTTATAAAACCCTCAATAATCCGTAAGTGCACGGATTGTACTTTATAGTATTGAAGGGTTGATCCCACAAGGAGGGTACTAGTCTAATCCTAAGTTGTCTAAGGCTCAGAGAAAAGAGTAAAAAGAAATAAACACTGCATAAGTGGACATGGAAAGTAAATACTGGATATTGATTCAAGAGTTATAAAGTAGAAAATTTAACAAGACAGAATTAACTAAGCAATCATACAGGTCACAATGGAAATCCATCAAGAGAGTTAATTAAGTTATGAGAGGGGAGATTTTACCTCTTATCAATGTGAATTTAACCATTTATGTGCTTACGAGATGTCGGTTATAGACGATCGTAGGGTTGACTACTCTCTCTCGAGTTATAACCATTAAACCCTAAATTGTAAACCGAATCGAATTATGGAACTTGCAATCTCTCAATTCACAAATTAACCACAATTCTAATTAGTTCTAAGGCTCTCTAATAAACAATCGGATCTCACACAGGATCTCTCTCTATGAAATTACTGACTAGATTGATTAAGTGGTCAATTAGATCGTCTTACTTTCATTAATCCGATCTAATCATTTTTATCTGGCTTACCCTTTCAGTTTGTTATAAAAACACACAAATACATTAATCAATCATAACATCCAAACCAAAAACACAAAAATAACTAAATCAACATTAACTCAAAGTAAAATCTTAAACGAGAGTTTAGAACATTATCAACAACCCGACCCATTTCCATACAATTCATCTCAACTTTATACACTTAATTGAAAAAGGAAATGAAGAGAAAATGGAACTTATGTTGGAAAAATCAGGAAGGCAATAATGTTGGGATACCGCTTGATCCAAGAAGCAACGGTGTCAGGATCCACTTCTTCTTCCTCCTTCTTCCTCTTCTCTCTCTCTTCTTTTTCTCCCTCTTTAGGGTTTCCAAGAGTGGCTAAATGTAAAGCTCCTCTCTCTGCATCTTTCTCTTTTTTTATATCCTCTTGTATTTTGGGTAACCCTAGGGCTTTTTCAGGGTCAGAAAGGTCCAAAAAATTTCTTGAAACTTGACGTTCTTAAGTGTCTGCGCATCTACCTAATGCAGGCCAGGACCATGGCCCTGTAGGTCATAATCATGGCTTACATCTGAGCCTTTTTTCATGATAATGGCATGCAGGCCACGATCGCGGTCCATTCTCTAGGCATCAGTCAAGATAGTAGCCCGATATGCCATGATCGTGGGTCGTTGTTTCAGGCCAAATGTCTCCAAACTCCTCCATTCATTAATATTGACTCTGAAACACTAGCAAGCATATCAAGGTACCTCAAAAAACATAATATTTAAGCTCAAAAGCTTGTACTAAACCAATAAAACACTTAAAACACAAATAATTAGCAAACTAACACAATTCGAACCTTAACACATACTCAATGATCGAATTAACGTATAAATACATATCAAACTATACTCTAAAAAATGATGCAATTTATACTTATCAGTTAGTAAATGATAAATGCTCCAAAAAATAAATAATATATGTTGCAAGCATTAAAAATGTTAAAAGTTATGACACTAACAAAATTATAGTGTGAAGGACCTATATTTTGAAGAACTAAGTTGCATGTTATTTTATTTATGTAAATTTCCTTCAATATTATCAGTCTTTTTATTATCCCTATCATACCCTATCCTAAGCCTATTAAAATCCTATAATAAGACTTTTTGATTTTTTGTTTCTAGTTTACTTACAAGTGGTGGAGATATGGTTTTATTGCAAGCTTATAGTAAAGAATCCTTTTATGCATTGCTTTGAGAGTTTTTACATTTTTATTACCCTAAACATTTTAAATGCATTGAGTGAATCCTTAGTGAGGGCGTTAAATTTGTGCTTTTGATTTCAAAAAGATTATCTTTGTGATTCTGTTGATATTGACTTATGAATATTGGTTCTATAATGACTTGAATCTAATTGTACGTTAATTTGATTGATATGATAAGATGATTTAGAGTGTGGATGGACTAAGTTTAATAAGGGATGAATGTTTGTAAGTTTGATAAATTATATTATAATTTTCTTAAGGACAAGTAAAATTTTAAGTGTGGGGATGTTTGGCAAACAATTATTTATCTATATCCCATATTTAATGTATTTTTCTTGTTATTTAAGAGTTTTATAGTATGTTTGGTACTTAATTTTCTTCAAGTGTGTTTTTGGGTAATAATTGTCTTTATAGGCCAAGGGGAGATGTATTTAGGTGAAATAATTGCATAGAATAGAAGAATTGGAGCAATTGCGAAGATTCACAATCATGTATAGTGACCATGTAAGTCACTGTAATCATGTGAAACTTCAAAGACACAGTTCTTGCATGTGTGGAGTTACACGCTCATGTATGTTAACATGCACGACTGTGTATGTTACCTGTGTAAGTCTCTATAACCATATAAAGTCACAAATTGAGGTGTCTTTTTAGATACACAATCACCTAAATAATCGTGTAAGTGACCTTGTATATCTTAAAAACTCCAATTTGCTAATATATAAGGATATTAAGAAGGCTAAATGAAGAGAGGCAAATTAGAAGCAATTGAATTTAGAAAGAGCGATGAGAGTCATCAAAGACACCTAAAAAGGAAGAGCAAAAACACCAAAATAGTTTACACATCATATAAAAGAAGATCATACAGTGGAAACCTCAAGTCAACTTTGGCTTTCCAAAAATCCCAAATCAAGGTTTTTAAGATTATTTATTATTTTTCTTATTCTATTTCATTGTCGTGGATGTCAATTCTAAATAGTTATGCTATGAACATGATTATGGAATTCTAAATCCATATTAAGGTTTATTCTTGAATTATTTTGTTTTACTTTTATCTTGTTGAATTCAATATAGTATTGCTTTATGGGATTTGATAAACTCGTACTTAATAAGAAATCGAGAGATTGAATCAAACTTATCTATGTTAAGTTACACAATGATAGTTAGTAACTTAATCGGCTTAAAAATATTAGGTTAATAAGCAATTGAGAGAGATCTTAATTGTGAGTTAATTTTCCATAGGATTGCTTCCAATTCAATTAAGTAGTTAGGAGCTTTTTTTAGAATCAAAAGATTTTAACTCATTTGTTATCTATTTCAATTAGGATTACTTGGTTAGATCTTGAGAGAGGGCAATCAAAATCTTTAAATATCTAGGATCAAGCATAATTGAATTAATAAGGCAAAGGATAACAAAACAATGATAGAATAACTCCTAAGTTTCCATTTGATTAACTTAGCTCTTATTGCAATCTTTACTGGTTCAATTATTCAGTTTTATTAGTTTAGTTGATTTCAGTTATTTTATTTTTATTTGTATTAATTCAATCCTTTATCACATTAGACAAAGTACATTCAAATTATTAAGTGACTAATCCAATCCTCTTGGGAACGATATCTTATGCACTATAACATACGATCCGTATATTTATGATATTGCATACATTAAAACAAACAACAGACCTGATAATATTAATGCCTATTTTTCTTTTAAATTTTTTTTCTACACATTGACATTGGTTAATAAGGCAATTTTGGAATTCTTTAATAAAGATAGAATATTGGTGTAACATCCCATCACCGATGAGAGGGATAAATTGGTAAATTGGGACAGGCTAGTAGTTTGCATTGCATATTTTTGATATGTTCATATATTTGGCCTCTAATTCTAGAGGAATGAGTCTTTTGGCACATGCACTTATATGTTCATGCATTCATGTCATTCCCGGCATTTAATTATGACTGTGATGTGATTTGTGGAAATTGTGAGATAATTGCGTATGTAATTGAATTGGAATGTCATAGGAATTATTTTCAGTTGGTTAGTGATCCTTATAAATTTTCTGGTAAATTTGGGAGAAAAGTCCGGACCGGAAAATTTTTCGAGTGACGGACTGACTGATTGATAGTACTGAAAAATTGCAATGGGGATGGGAAAGTTTGATTTATGATTTTAGGAACTTGAATGTAGAATCATGGGAAATTTGAGATATCTTCGACTAGAAATGAATTAGAAAAGAGAAGAATTTTAAATATGTTTGAGGATTGGCATGTGGCAAGTTTTGAGGGATGAAGGCTTATGAAGTATATAATGCCTTAGGTTTGAATTTGGTTGGAAGAAAATAAAACACTTCTCCTTCACCTAGGGCAAGCTTCCTCCTTTGGTGATTTTCGTTCCCTCCTCTTGGTGTGTGATCTTTCATTGTTTGCTTGTTGCTCCCTTTCCTTGTGCAAAGCCTAACTTGATCCTTAAAGAAGATGAAGATTGGTGAGGTATTGTGTGTTTACCGTGGGTGTTAGAGAAAGAAGATAGGGTTGTAGAAGATTTGAAGATTTGAGGCTTGATTGGTAAGTAAAATGGCTTTAATGTTGTTTTATTGTTGTTCAAATGCATTAATGGGTATAAATGATAAAGATTGAGATAGTTGAGGGGAGTTATTAATGGTTTTAGTGAGAGAAAGGTGAAAATTGTCGCCAATGCACTAATAACTTTTCAAAGTTGTTATCTTTGTATATATGATTTAGAACATTGTGAAGAATTTTTATGGATAATTTTTTGGTTATTGGAGACTCCTTTGATAATTGTTTGACAGATTTGGATAAAGTTCTTCAAATATGTGAGAAATTATATCTAAATTGGGAAAAATGCCATTTCATGGTGTGAGAAGTTGTAGTTTTGGGACTTAAAATATGGTGCAAAAGTATAGAAGTGGATATAGCCAAAACAAAGGCCATTAAGAAGTTTCCACCATCAAATAATGTCAAAGGTGTGCCTGCATTTTTGGGACACACATGATTTTACTGTCGATTTATTGAGGACTTCTCTCTTATTATTGGACTTCTTACTAATTTATTAGTTAAAGAAGCATTTTTTATTTTGATAATAAATGTTTCATTGCTTTTAATAGGTTAAAGGAGACACTCATTTCAGTACCAATATTGACATCATCGAATTGGTCTTTACCATTTAAGGTTATGTGTGATGCTAATGATCAAGCGGTAAGGTGTATGTTAGAGCAACAAAAAGACAAAAGGTTAAATCCTATCTACTATTGAAGCAAGACTTTATCGGAAGCCCAATTGAATTACAAAACTACTTAAAAGGAATTGCTAATAGTGTTATTCATATGCGATTTTGATCATATCTTTTGGGGTCGAAAGTGAATATCTCTACAGACGATGTAGTATTGAGATACCTCTTTTCTAAGAAAGATATGAAATTGAGACTTATGTGATGGGTGTTGCTTCTATAAGAATTTGACATAGAGATTAGGGATAAGAAGGGAGTAAAACATTTGGTGTTGATCACCTATCTTGCCTTAAAATAGGGTAGATGCAATAGGGTGAAGAAATCAATGAGTAATTTCCCAATGATTCTTTAATAATGTTACGCTACTTATTTGTTTAATAGCATACTAATATAGCAAATTATGTTGTAGGTGGTATCCTTCCCCTTAATTTGTCTTAACAACAAATGAAGAGATTCTTATATGATTGCACTTATTATTTATGGGAAGAATGTTGGGACCCGATCCAGAGACCGGATCCCAATCGGAAAAGTGGAAAACGTAATCAAAAAAATTGAAGGAATCCGAAACAGAATTTTATCGGAAATTCATAATGCGAAGGAAACCAACATATCAGAAATCAAAGCGAATGTCCGAAAAGCGGAAAGCGGATACACAAAACGAAAGGTGGGAATCACAACAACTCGAATCGGAACGAAATCGGAAACCGAAACAAAGTGGACGAAAGTGAAAGAAGCGAAATTGAATCGAATACATAGTCTAATCGAATTGGCTCGGAAACAAACCAAATAAATGATGCAATCGAACTGAAAAACAAATTCTGACATCCGATAACATACACTTATAGAAAAACTATCGCGTTGGAAACCCGATAATTTTTTTTTCCTTTTTCATCTTTATTCGATCTCATACAAGCAAACTAATTTCCCTTTTGGAATTTAACCTCAATCAAAAATCAGTATCATCGGACCTCCTGTCCGGAATCCCAGCATAAACAAACTCAACCAATCATAAGCATTCATATTCAAATCACATTCAATATACAAGTCATAATCCATCATACTCAATTTCATAATTCAAGCCCTTATACAACTTCATAATTCATACATATCATGAA
>JANSVB020000149.1:1071107-1086251 GCA_025504935.2 Erythroxylum haughtii | reverse complement strand
ATTTTCTCAACAATATTTGTTAATAAAGAATGAAAATAAACAACTTAAGTGATTGAAATAATAAAGAACATAAATAAAGACAAATGAGATAAGAAAAACGACTCCAAAATCTAACTTCTTCAATGAAAGAATAGGAAGTTATCCCCCAAGAAATCTGTTGTGAAGCTTCAATATTGTCACTGAAACATAACACGCACAACAGCCACAAAATTCACCAAACAAACAAATGTTTCATCACCAAAACGTCATAAATTAAAGAGCTATAGCTACACGAAAATTATTGTACATTTTTTAGCCAAAAACCACTAACTCAACAACACAAAAAATTCATGTCCACTATAGAGAAAACACAGCTGCCAAGAATAGCTCAATAGAGCATGTAATTGCTCACACAAAAACAAAGAAACACTGCTACACAAATTATCAATTAAATAATTGTTTCACCACTAAAACCCCACAAAAATACAATTGCACACCCACGAAAACTCCTGAAGCTTTTTGCAGAAAACCAATAACAAAGAAAACCCAAAAAATAACTCATGATGGGAAAAAAATGCAGCTACTCAATTTGGAAAAAAATCTTTGAAAATCAACTTCCAAAGATTACTCAAAATCCCTAAAAATCCAACTACCAAGTCACCATATCCCTGTCAATTTTTTCCAAACAAAACAACAACAAAACAGCCCCAATAAATCATGCAATAGGTAGACAAAACATAGCTAGTCCAATGTAGATAATATCACCAAAAATTAGCTAACTTAGATAGCCATTATCCTTAGAATAGGCTATCAAGAAGAGTCCAAAAATCACAAAAAATCTACATCTTATCTTAGTCAAGATATAGTGATTTGATTCTAATTAAATCCTATCATGACTAGGATTTTTATCCTAAATAATCATCATCTTCAAAAAATCCCACATAAAGTAGAATATTCAACATAATAATATTCCTCAAATAATCAAAGTTGTTTGATTACAAATAATGCCTAAGATATTATAACACATATCTTAACAAATTCAAATGGAAAAGATTTTATAAACGATCATGTTATAAAATCCCTCTCCACTTTTCAATAGTTTTATGTTGTTGTCTAGTGATAAGAGATAGAAAAACTCAATTTTGCATCAACAATAAAAACACCTTAATAATAGCTAGAGACGGTTTCTCCATCTTCTCTCCAACTTGATCATTTTCTTTGGTTGATTCATAGCTCTACCATCTTTTTCCTACTCCTGGATCTTTCTTTTTCTCTTAGATTTCTCATCCTCTCCAACTTTCCTTACAACCACTCCATTTCGTTTTTGGTTTCCTTGACTCCTTAGAGTACAGTTTTCTACTAAGGGCATTTTAGGGTTTTCCTATTTCTCCCCTCATGAAGTGCTCTTTATGATAATTGTATTTTGAAAGTCCCTGCATCTCTCCTGGTATGACTTCTTTGGTGCAACCTTTGGACATTGACATTGGATAGTGTTCCTCTAAGGATTTTCCACCTTTACCCTCGAAGGTCCCTATCTAGTCCGATCCCTCTCTCCCCATGGTTCTTCTCCAACTCTAAAAGCTGGTGAGCACTTGAAAGCTAAACCTACTCCACCATACATATGGAAATCTATCCTTAGTGACTATTCTACCTCTCTTTTTCATTACTGGCCTCCCTCATCTAAAGATGGTGTTAAATTAATATCTCCCTCACTAGAAATTATTAAGAAGGGGAGCAAACTCTTGGTCCTTATGATGGTTAAGTTTTTTCTCAGAAAAATGTCTAGCATTTCCCTTAATAAAACAATATGCAATGAAATAGTGGAATGCTCACGATCTCTTAGATTTTTTGCTTAATGACAACCACCTCATCCTGTGTAAATTTTCCAGTGAAACATCTCTACTCAATAGATCATTAAAATGGGGCTTTGGCACGTCATCAACTTCCCCTTCTTTCTTTAAATGTGGAAGCCTGGAGTTAAGATCAAAGAAATCCAATAGAAGCAAGTTCCCATTTGAGTTAACTTCCATCAGATACCCTTGAGTATTGATGTACAGATGGGCTGAGCCTCCATAAGAGTTACATTGGCAAACCTGTCTATATGGACAAGGCCACCTCATTATGGAAACAAATGGGATATGTCGAGCTTTGTGTTAACATTGATGTCATTAAAGAGCTTCCAGAAAAGATTCCTTGACTTTGGCTTAGAGAAAGGGACAAATTTATGGAACATTCTATCAAAGTATCCTACCAATGGTAAAACTCACTTGCTTCCTAAGGTAAATAGTGGTGCCTAATTAGTAAGATTTTTACCAGAGGAGACTATGAGAAACTTGTGGCTCTTCAATGGCTCTTGAGGATAAGGCAGCTTTTGAGAATCAACCTAGTAGCTCCTTAGGCTCTGCTTTTCTTTAGGATAAACTAAGAACTAATATATATTCACTCCCTAAATTGAATATACTTGATGTTGCTAAGGATCCTAATCATCACTTAGTTTCCTCCTTACCCCACACCCCCTCCTACTATAAAACATTGAATTCCTCTAAAGTCCCAAGTGAATTTGAGGAGTCTTTAGCCACTCTTATGGCTCTAGAAACTAGTAAGCTCCCTCATTATTCCATAGATGGATTTAGAATAGTTGAGAGGATAAAATCTAAAGCTAAAAAGAAATCCTCTAACCCCTCATAATATGTCCATACTATCTTGGAATAATAAGGGTATAAAGAACCTAATAGTTGACTTTATGAATTCAATAAAACCAACGATAGTTAGATTGCTCAAAACAAAGTTGAGATCTAAGTCTTAGTCTAAAGTTTGGTTTCTAAACAAATAGAAAGTAATTTCTAATCGCCCTTATCACCATATGGGAGAATTGTGGTGGCTTACTGCCTAAATTTTGTAAAGCTTTTGAGTTTGCAAAGTTCTGGCAAGGGATACATTTGCATGTTGCAACCAAAGAGTTTAGAGATTTATAGATCATTTTCATTTATGCATCAAATCATTCATTCCAAATAGAATCTCTATAGAAGGAACTTAAGGATTTGGAACTTCAGATAATGGTCCCTTGATAATCCTAGCTGACTTGAATTTCATTTATTAGCCTCTAAGTCTGAACGTATCAGATACAACCACATGCCTAGTAAGGATTTGATTTTATGCTTATATACTATTGAGGTTATTGATTTAAACTTTAAGGGTTACCATTTTACTAAGAGCAACAAGTAGGATGGGGACTGGCTTATTCGAAGAAGCTTAATAGGGCTATAATTAACCAGGGTTGGCTCTTGAAAATTCCAAACAGTTATGCACATTTCCATGAAAGAGTATGTTCTGCTCATTATCTAGTTGTGGTCTTTGGATTGATTGAGATTAAAGAAAGGATAACTAGTTTTAGATTTTTCAGTTATCTTATTGCTAAGGAAGGGTTCAATTATGCTATATTAAATGGTTTGAGTATTTAAATTCAAGGTTACAAATCTTACTAACTTCATAGAAAATTATAAGATATTCAAATGAAATTTCAAATGTTACATCATAAATCTATTCCTAAATCCCAACTAATCATCCAAAAGGTCAAGAAAACTCTTCTAAGTAGACAAAGAGATCTATATCTTTAAACTACAGACAAAGTTAGGAAATCCTTGGAAAAAAATGTTAGAAACTCTTACTTGGATTCCTTATATATTCATAATTCAATTTTGAGACAAAAATAAAGAGTTTACTGGCTAAAGGAGGGATTCTAATACTAATTACTTCCACAAGAGCTTACTATCTCCCCAACCTTGCAAAAGACTATTTTGCTAATATTATAAGAGCTAAAGGTGGAAATGTGCAATTCTCATCAGCATTAAATAATATTGTCCTTAATTTATTAAATCCTCAACACTGTGAAATCTTATACAATCTTATTAATCCTAACAAGATTTTTAAAGCATTTTTTATAATTAACCCTAATAAAGTCCCTAGTCTTGATAGTTTCAGTAACTTGTTCTTCCAACAAATCCAGCCTTTAATCATTAAGGATGTTTGTGATGAATTCCTTGAATGTTTCTTAAGCATCAAGATGTTGAAGGCTTGGAATAAGACTTGTAATGTCTAATTCCCAAGAACTCTTTTCCTTCCTCTTTAATAGTTTAGAGGCCTATCTTATGTTGTAGTACCTTTGAATGGATATCACGTGCTTGTTCTTCTTTCCTACCCCGTTCTTGAGGGTATAATCATTAGCCATAAACATCATTGTACACATTCTTAACCATTAGGCCTCTTTTCCTCTTTTTCATTCTTTGATTAGTTCTTCATTAGATTTGAAAAGTTTTTGTTAGCTTCTTTAAGTTTTGTAGGGATTAAACAACTGCTTTTTTGGAGTAAGCAATAGAAGGTTTTCTTTTTGAAAAGGAAGATAAAATTTATATATAAAAATAGGAAGAAGACATAATAGACAAAATGTTAAGGGTTGTACCTTTTACTCTTCCTGCCTAACGATGTAATGAAAGAACAACTTGATAATCAAAATAGATGATCAAACATACATATGTTTGTATGTTAAAGGGTGATAATATGTTGGTCATGTATTGTTGATGTAGTTTATTTACAATCAGTAGCTCATGGATACGCTAAATGATGGTCAATTGAATGGCTTCTTTGTTGGAACTTTAGTTAGCAAACTACCTGCGATTGTGTTCCTTCCATAGGGTTTATACGCAAGTTCCCAAAGCAAGTATGAATGTATGTTGAGAAAGTTGGGAACGAGCTAATCTAGCTAATAGACATTGCATAATTTATGGTGTGGTACTACCTAGATCAATCCACCGACATTGTCTCACAATTCATTACTATATGGGAAGGCTGAAAAGGCAAGTGAAGAAGACTTGATCAAGCGTTTTGTTGTGCCCAAATAAGTTCTAAAAATAACTAAGCTATCCTACTCACAAGTATACGAGGTAATTGTAGTGATTACTTAGGGTCTTCTCCCATGGAGGTAAAATTGGTTCACTTAAATTAAACTTGAACAAAAGAAATAAAACAGGTGCAATCCTAAACACTCTATCCCGATTATTAAGTGAAGACTTTAAAAAATCACCAAATTAAACAGAAAGTAAATGCAATTAATTGGGAGAAAAAGAAAATAAATTAATTGAGGGAGAAAAAGCAAATAAATTAATTGAAATGGAAAACTCTTAAGAATTAATTTCACTAATTTAATCTCCTATGCATGACTAAGGAGAAATGATTGGTTTGTCTTCATACTAAAATTAACAGTTGGGTTTTAAGATCAACTTGAATAATAAACTAAGTCTAAATTTTGTATTCAATAAGTTATAATCCAAATTAATATGGAGCCCTGACTATTGATTACCACTTAATATATTTCTAATTCTTAACCTAAGCATCTACAGTTTCTCATTCCATATTAAACTTCATCTCTCGAGCCTTCGTTTAATATCAAAATGATGTAAAGTTTAATCATGCTATTACATCCATTCAATTCAGAAACTATAAATGTCGAACCCTCCAATTTTTTCAATTATTATTGATTTATTTGTTTCATTATGTTTAGAATTGAGACATTAATTTCATGGGCATAAATAGAGATTTGAAATTAGATGGAAATATTTGAATTAAGATAGAGTTAATATGGTGTTTAAGAAGATTTAAGGAGTTAGGAGGTAAATGAAAGAAAAGGCAAAACGGGAAGTCCAAAGGAGAGGAGGGTTATTTTTGGAAGGACAAGAATGTGGTCTTATTTAAGAAGAAGAAGAAAAATGTGAATTGGGAGAGAGGAAGAGAAATAAGAAAGAGAAAGAAGAAAGATTTTGGTGGTTGAGAGAGAAGAAGCGAGTTGAGCTAGGGTTTCTTCATTTCTTAGCTTTTGAGAGAGATTTTGAAATGGTTCAAGAAGAGAAAAAGATAGAGGAAGAGAAGAGCTTCCCTTTGAGCTAAAGATCTCTTCATTTGGTGAAGAACTAAGGTAAGATCACCTAAATCTTTTGGGATTTTTGGAAGGATTTTAGTTCATGGAGTTTAGAAAATCCATAAGTTTAAGTATTCTAGCACCAATTTTAGTGATTGTGCTTTATGGGATTTTCAATTGAAAACATTGAGTAGGATTTTTGTTATTGTATAAAGGGGATCAAAGAGGCAAGAGGAATAAGAGAATAGGCATTTTGAGCAAGTCTTTAAGCAAGGAAATCAAGATAGGTTACATGCTTATAATAGAGTTATGAGCCATTAACGTTTTTACAAATCAAGAAAGTAAAATGATTTCAATTACGTTATAAATATTGCTTTTAATGTTTTGAGTGATCTGAGAAATTGCTACACGTTGGTGTATGAATTTTGATTATAAAATGGAAAATGGTTTTGAAATATTCATGTTATGCCTCGAAACATGTCATGGCATTTTGTATTAATGAAAAGATGTGAAAGCATGAACACATGAGCAAATGATTTGAGCATGAATATGTTTTTTTGTTTAGGAAAGAGAGGAAACCGTTTCGTTAGTTACGTGAACGTTGACCTATAGCCTTCTCCCAGTTGCCCGCTTGAGGTCATAAGATCCTGAGAAATCGGACTCGTTTTGTTCACGATGTAAACTTTGGTTTCTCTGTTTCATTCCACAGAACTCTCGAGCTATTTGTTTGTGCAATGCAACATTGAATTGTCAAGTTTGTTGCATAACTTGAGTGTTCTACAGTGATGGTTAAGTGTACTTTGCTATGTTGAGGTGAGGACATTTTTAACTATAAGTTTTGAGCAAAAAGATCATGAAATTGACTGACAATTTGATAACAAAGCATTTTATAAATTCACTACGACTTTTATAAGACAAATGAAAATTTCAACAATTTTGATTATTCTTTGTTATAAACTTGTTACCCATAAGCTTTCAAGCTCACCCCCCTTTTATCCCATCTTCAAGTGATAGCTAAGAGACCAAATGATCAAGAGCCTAAGGGCATTTCTCCAAATTTGTTTATTTTGTAGTTGATTTTGGGAAAGCAAGAAGTTTGTTTGTTCAAGGATCTTTTGTAATTTGAGATTTTGAAACAATGATGTAATGTGCCTTGGAATGCCATTAAAGATTTGTAAAACTTTATTCTTTTGATGTTAATGAAATATGAATGGTGCATGGATGATGTAAGTTGAAATTAGATATATGTGAAGAAGAAATCAACTTGAGTTGATGATTTTGGAACATAAATCGTTGACATATATATATATATGTATGCATAAGCGAGATACTATGGAAAAGAAGATAGGAATTATAACTAATCAGATGTAGTTGAAGGTGATGAGACAAATGAGTTGAGATTTGAGAGTTTATTGAAATCATTTTGGTAGCTGAATGGTTATGCTCAGGACATTTCAAGTTTACACAGTGCAAAATTTCAAGTCTTCTAGGAAAAAAATCTGGATTAATCTAGGTTGAATTTGATAAAGATGTTGTAGCTTGTCTTTCTAGCTTTCCAACGGTATATAGTATGGAATTTTTGGATATTGGAGTCAAAATTTATGGTCCTTATAAGTGGAGATGCTCAGGAGTATAGGACTTATCATCTATTGATGACGCATCGTCTGGTGAGGATGTATCGTCTAGTGAAGGCATATCGTCTGGTGATGACAAGTCATCTGGTGAGGATGCTTCATCTGGTGAGGACGCTTCGTCTGGTGAGGATGCTTCATCTGGTGAGGGCATATCATCTGGTGAGGATGTATTGTCTGGTGAGGACGTATCATCTGGTGAGGCGCTTCATCTGGTAATGGTGTATCGTCTGGTAAGGACGCTTCATCTGGTGAGGACATATCGTCTAGTGAGGATGTTTCATCTAGTGAGGACACTTTGTCTAGTGAGGACACTTCGTCTGGTGAAGTCATATCATCTGGTGATGATGTCATATCGTCTAGTGCACTGTTCATCTGATCCTATCATCTGGTCACATTGTTGACCCTATAGACGATCGAATTTGTCTTTGTGATCTTTTTGAAAGTTGTTGAAGTTCTCTTTCAAACCATCCAAAGAACACCTCAATTTGAGTTCTGTAGAGAAAGCTATGTCAATTGCAAGATATCTTCTATGTACTATTCATAACCTTCTTCTGATCACTGTTCATCTTGTATCGTCTGGTCCAATTCTGATCATTTATATGACAAAATCTGACTTCAATGTCTTCATAGAAGATGTAGACATTGAAGTCCTCTTTCTAACCCTTCAAGAATGACCTTGATCTGATATCCTTAGAGCAAGTTATGCCATTTTTCCCAAAATAGGTTCAATATGATGGAGGACGGAACCTTTTTTAATTCCTTCAGCCCAATCTTTGTTATCCGACCTCCAAATAAAGTGATTCTTGAAAGGATAGATTCCTCACGCATTGTACTAGTTCTCACAAAAAAAATTGACAGCATTCCAAATTGATTGGAAAAAGGTTTTGATTGAAGGAAAGTGAAGGAATCTGTTGGAATAGCATGAACTGGTGTTATTTTACTGAACATGCTTCGGTATTTTGAATATATCTGAGTCTTTAGGGTTTCAACTGAGATGATTTTCAATGTAGAGTAAACTAGAGACGTAGGTTTACAAATTATATATAGAGGTCGAATTCTGATTCATCCTCTAAGATGTTCAATATTTGGATGGAAGTTAAGCATATAATATTTGCTTCAGTATAAGAATGATTCGAAAAATAGGGCCCGACACTTACAGTATCAAATAATGAAGATGAACCGAGGATGACTAATGAGGGTTAATTGGAATAACCATACATGGTAACAAGCACAAGCACACATTTTATGACTCCGAATGTTGAATCCCGAAACCGGTGCCCAACAGTTGTGGTATCAGAGCAAGAGTTGGGTTCTGGAAGCGGAGCCAACAAACAAATTAGTAAAAATGTCACCAAATGTTTATCCTTTGATGATGATTTAATAAAACTATCGCCAAAGTGCTAATCTTTAGCGAAGTTTTCTTAGAAGCGTCGCTAAAGGAAGTATTTGGCAACGATTTATAAAATCGTCTATTTTTTCTATTTAGCAAATTTTTGTAATACATGATTTCTATAAAATACTATAGATTTTATATATAACGAATAGGGTTTCTGACATCACATAAAACTTTCAAATCATATATTTTAAAAGAGATTAATAAAAGTATAACTTTATGTAATATGAATTATTTTTTTGTTTTTAGTTTTATAAATTTTTTAAATGACATTATTGTTAACTAACTTTATTTTTAGACTTGCAATTATTTTCGATAATATTAAATTTGATTTTTAGGAATATGATATTAATATTCCATTTTTTACTCATTATGTTCTATTTTCTGCTACAATTTGGAGTTTACGTTGGTTTTGTGTTATGCTTATGTTGTATGAGTTTTTATTTTGTTTATGTCTGTAAGATGGTGAATTGTGTTTCTATGTTAGTTGTGTATAGGTTGACTTTTTTTCCACCTTCCATGCTTGTTTGAGGAAAGTCTGCTAACTGTTTGATGAAAGGTTTATTAGAATATTTAACTTCAGACCACATTCACCAATACTTAGAGGCGTTGTAGAGCTTATTTGAGGAACTCTTCGTATGAACTTCTCGATTAATGGATTATCACCATCATTCATTCTTTTATAATAAGAACCTTAAGCTAAATTTATAACATTTATCCTATAATAGTAATAAATTACAAATATTTGTCGAGGTTATTGAAGTAAACATATAATTAATTTCAATTGAAGAAGCTAACCTTAATTTAAACTTGAATTTCAAAAGATACAAAGGTAAAGGTTGGGGGAGCTAACAATATGATATATAACTTTCGATTATTTTTAGTAAAAATTTCATAAATATGATATTCATAAATTTAGAGAAATATGATATTTAGTAGGTTATAAACTCAACTTCAACTAGTTATATTGACTTATTAATCATGAGTGGCAAACATAAAATGTGCTTCTATAGGGGACATTTATGTACTTCATTCTGTTTTGAATTCCATCACTGTAGCTCTCTGCATATATAAGGAGGGGCTTGGGGGACCCAACTATTTTATCATAATAGTGACTTTAGAGGAAAGCACACTTATTTATGCATCTCCTAAATATAGTACATACAAATTTTACATTCTCAATGTTATCATATAAAGTAGTCTCAGTTAATAGGTCACAAAATTAACATTGCTAGAATGTTGGAACTTCAAATAAAAAGTCTTTTATTCTTAAAGATGTCAGAGATCTTATTAATTTATGCCATCTGCTCTGGGTTTTATTTATCTTTAATGGTGACTATAAAATATATAATGTACTTGCGTAAGGGATTTTTGGATGTTTAACAAAATAAGTTCCAATGATCTTTGCTTCTCCTATGAATATTTTGATAATTGCATATAACTTCATATAATTTTTTGTTTCCTTATTAAATTGTACACTCTTCTTCTATATTGATTATATTTATGATGTTTTTTTATTGACTTTTCAGAATAAAACTGTTAACATAAATTCATTGCGGAATGTCTACGTGGTGACTAATTTTCGATGGCAAAAATGAGTTTCGATAAGAGGAATGTGGCAAAATTCTCCCCTATGGTTGATCATCTTCTTTAACATTTTTAGAATCATCCAAATTAGCTCTTTTTCTTTATTATCTATATCTCATTTTCTATTAAGAAGCTATTAGATGAACATCTCATTGTTTATAGTATCTGTTTTGTAAAGCTTCCTCAAATCTTTAAGAGAACATAGATGGAAATTAAGGCGATGGCAATGATGGAGTCATTAAATCAAGTATGCATGTGTTCGAATCTAGGTTCCTCATACCATTTGATTTAGATTTTTTAGTTTTTAGAAATAAATTTTTCAAAGGATTGTGAAGAAATTAACGTGATTTTTTTATATTGTTTGTTCTTTAGGTGAAACGCATAGTATGTGCAATTTGTCTAACTCAATGATTCGTACTATATTTGGGAAAACATTCACTATATCTTTTGCTTATTTAGTTAAAGCTAAGAAGTTCTTGGAAGAGGGTGTTAATAAATTAACTCTTGGGGGAGGATTCTTGTTTGTTTCAATTGATGCCTTCAAAAGTTCAAGGAGCCTTCTTGGGAATCCAAACGTAGGGAACTCCTTTACCATATCTACCGAGTCTCATACCACTTGGAATTCAAAAAAATAATTATATCTTGTTCTCTTTGATGGAATAGGTGTGAGACTTTATTTACTATTATCTGTAAGAATTATTAAACTTCTAATTGAAATCTTATATTACTTACCTTATATCATTATAATATATTCCTTACCATATATCATTATTTATTTTTTCTGTAAGAATCAAATTTCATTATATAATTCATTCTTTTTGTTAAAACTATCTAAAAATTTTGTGACACCATTTCAAATTGTCAAATCATATAATTTAAAAGAGAAAAATAAAAACTATAAATCTATGTAATGCTAATTAATTTTAATTTTACAGTTTCATTAATTATTGAAATTATTTGACTTTTTTTTGGCTAAAGTTATTTTTACACTTAGAATCATTGTCAATAATTTTGATTTTGATTTTTCTCAATATAATGTTCAGTCACAAAATGATAAAGTTATTTTGTTATTTAAGCGTTTGGTGGCGATTTCAAAAATCTTCACCAAAGGTGATGACTTTAGCAATGATTTGCTGAAATCATTACAAAAAATTATGCCTTTTGGACGATTTTAAAAATCATAGCCAAAGTTCATGTCTTTCACGAGAATTTAAATAAAATGTCACCAAAGACCTACCATTTGGCAATGATGTTAGTGAATCGTTGCCAAAAGTTTGCCCTTTAGCAACAACTTTATAAAACATTGCAAATGGCCTGACTTTTACTATGATTTTGAAATTGTTGTTAAAAAAAGTAGTCAAATGTCCTTTTTGTTGTAGTGAATGCTTCTTTTTTTTAATGGTAACAAGTTATCATTTACTGTTTTATAGTATTTAGTATGACTTATATATACAAATGTGTATTTTAGAAGCATTTCGTGAAATATGTTGGATGAACATGATATATTTTTCAAGATAAAAATCGTTGTAAATGAATCGTAAATACGAACATGCAATCTTAAAGTTCTTTACAGAGAATATGAACAGTTTTTTAAAGTTTATAGGTGAACACGATATGACATATAATTGTATATTAGAGTATGTTTTTCTTTAGTATGAAAAAAACAAAGACACATGTTGATACACAAGCATGTTGTTATAATATTTTTCGAAGAAGAACATAGTAGGAATATAATATTCCGTCTCTTAAATTGTTGAAGGATCTAAAGTTTTAGACTATTGAGTCACATAAGTGACATCATACAGAATGAATTTGATACATTTGTGATATGATTTTATGGTTGTATTCGTATACATAATACTAGCATACAAACATGAGTTGTGATTAGATAAATTGCACTCAATTGACAAATTTTGGGGTATGAAACTAAAATGAATGTGATATGAATGTGTAATTCTAATGTCTTGTACTTTGGATTACCAATGATAAGAATTGATGGACTATAATTGGTAACTTGGAATTTATAAGTTACATTTGAGAAATTGATGAATTAAAATGCACATTTGGCATAGAGATTAATCGAAAATGGTAGCAATAATTGAGTGACAAATGGCAGTATAGTTGTATGACAAATGGTCTAGCATAATTGTGACATTTGGCAGCTTCATAGAAGAACATGTGTGCTAGGTAGGAAGAGGAAATGTGGCTTGTGTCTTTATGTAACAAATGTTCCTAAAGCAAGAAGAGTCATTTTACACATGGCATGTCTCTAACATTGGCTTTGTTTTCTGCTGCTCACTTTCTACTGTGGTTCATATCTCTTCTCCCTCTGACCACTGAATCTCGCTTCTCCTTCATAGCTTTGATTTTCTGCTTTACTTTTGTTCATAATCCCTTTAAGAACTATACAAGATCCTGCACAAAGATAGCTAAAATTAGCTATCATCTCTTTTCCTTTGCTAAAACCATGATACTTCCATCTTGTACTTGGATGATCCTGCATGCATAAAGGGCTATGTTAGACTTAATGAATTAGTGTGGAATTTGAGCTAAATAATTAAAAGATTAATATTTATGGAATGTTATAATAGAGAATTTATGATGATGAAATTGAGATGAATTGTATATGATATTGATGATGAATTGTGCTGCAAATTTCTACATGAACTTGGATACTTTTACGTTGTTTTCTTGATGTAAGAACAGTAGGCTATGGATTGTTATATGGATTAATTAGATTAGGATTTGAGGTATAATGAGGGTGAATTTATGTTAAAGAAAGGTGTTAATACAGTGATCTTGAAATGGCAACAAAACTAGGATATATGATTGATAGTGAATGATAGTTTCTATTTTAATTTTGATGTGTGAAAGAGAATGATTTGTGAGTTGTCTAATGAATGATTTTTTAATTAGGTTTGGAAATGAATTTGATAAGGGATTGAAGCATAAATAAGGTAGAATTGAAGTGAAATTGATGGACGTTGGTGAAGGTGTGTTGGATAGAGTATAAGGAGAAAAAATTGGAAGCAAAATGAAGGTTATGGGTGGGTGAACCTTTGGTTCACTCATCCCATGATCGTGGGATTTATAAGGCTCCTTCCCACAGTCGTGGGAAGTACTTTGGAAGGATAAAAGGTTGGTTTTGGACAATTGTTGGACTATATAAGGTTAAAACACTTTATAATGGTGTAATTGGACTTGATTGGGGCTTGAAATGAACCTAGAAAGTTGTTTGATTAAGTGATTAAGTGTTTGATAAGTTTAAGTTGTTAATTGAGGTTATAAATTAAGGAATGGAATGATTGAGATAAATGTATATGAATTTGTTAAGTATGAGTTATTTATGGTATAAAGACATTCATATGAATGCAAATGTGATTCAAAGGATATAAGAAATGAATTAGGTATGATTGAATGAGAATTAGGAAATTGTGTGATTACTTAATGCTTGGAAAGAATTGATGAATGTATGATTGATGAATTTAGGGTAATCAAACTTACCTAAATTATAACCTAATTGCAAACAAGTTATTTAAAAGCTATGATGAATGAATGATCAAGATTTGTGAATAAGGATACATACCTGAAATAGTCAATTAAGCAGGCGTTGAAACATGATCTATATACATGTTAATGATTAAGTAATTGTATGATTGATAACTTAATGAATTGTGAACTCTGTGTGTGTATTGCAAGGAGATAGATACATATGTGATTGCCAACATCCAATCATTGCTGGTTCACCAAGGAAAAAGCTTATTTGGAGTATACTATGAGTTGACCTAGATGATCCTCAGTACAACTGAATTGTTTTTGTTTAAATTTCAGTTATTGAATTGCTACTTATATAATTATGATATTCTGGACATTATTGGTCTAAGGAGCTTGATATTTGAGAATGTATTGGAAGTGCTTACTGATTGTATTTGAATGGGGAATGTGTACTCAACTAAATGTTGAATGCCGAACTTAGATCTGATGATTGTGATAACTGACTGTATACATTAAAACAAAGTGATAGCATATTATGTGGAATGTTGCACTTCATCAGATGAATATACATGATCAGATAAAGGAGTTATGACTGGAGTGACCAACGTGAAAAGAGCTTAAAGGTCAAAATGTGCACACAAGAGCCACAGGCTCAACATTTAATGAGCCCGATATCCCCAGTGAGTACAGGACAGTATCTAAAATAAGCCTGGTATCCACAATAGGTATGGTACAGTATCTAAAATGAGCCCGATATTCACAACAGATATGGGAAAGTTAAATAGTTGCTCGGTAACAATAAAGTAAAAATGGAAGTGAGTCTCATGTGCATTTGCATCTATATATTTACATGTGTTCATGAGATTGATTGCAAATAAATGTTGAATTGTGTTGATATAATGATGTATAAAGCTTGTGTACATGTTGATAATATAAAGAATTGAGATAAATGATTGGATTATTTTGAAATGACTATATGAAGTCTTTGTATTCATAATATGCTTGTTGAAATATGATGAGTAATGTGATATATATGGGATTTGAATTTGGATGAGGTGTTATACTGATTGAACTTAGCGAAATCGAAGAGGTTAGTTATAAGGTAAGGATAGCATGATTAACTAGTTGCGGGTCTTTTGGATCAT
>JANSVB020000149.1:1049953-1071097 GCA_025504935.2 Erythroxylum haughtii | reverse complement strand
TTTGAATTTGGATGAGGTGTTATACTGATTGAACTCTGCTTTATACAAGAGATGTTTATGTTTTGTTTACGTGAGCGGATCGATGACGGTTCACTCACTGAGTTTGCAAAACTCATCAAAATTGTGACATTTTTTTAGGTATTGAGGAGACCTAGCTTCTCTAACCAGTCTAGTTGAAGTAGCTTCTATATTTAGACATGGGTCAGTGTCGGGATTAGTTGTAACTGCAAATGTCTTAGTTATGTTGTATCAAGAATTGTATCTCTCAACTACTATATATTGTACATATGAATTTTAAAAGTGAAATGACATTTGAGACTGTATATGTTTGTTAGTAAAAATGGAACAAAATGATTGTGACTGAATATGATTGTGAATGAAATGATTCAAAATGAAGATTTGAAATGCTTTTGTTTTGATATGATTAAAATATGAAATGAGTTCTTATGTAATGCCTTAAAAATTTGGAAATGTGATTATCTTAACATGTCCTTTTGTAGAGTATATTCTCAAATATCCTTCGGTATATCAGGTATATACTCTATAAGAGTGATATGTTACAGGGACACGGTTCATGATAGATTACCTTATTTAAACATATATTTTTTAATTGAAACTTTAGAAATAGTATGACTTATTAGAATCATGTTTAATTTAGATTGAGTTTAACAAGAATAAGTTGTACTAGATTATACAAACTAGAGTTTACATATAACTGTACTTATATAAACATAGTTTATAAATATATATAATCTTTATCAAGAGAGATTGAACTGAAGAATGAAATTAGTTATTTTTAACTTTTGAAGACATAGGAACACGTAATTGATCAAACCTTTAAAAAAATATTTTTTAATCTTGTTTATTCTCTTTTATTATTTTCTATTCTTACTATATATTCATTCTTTCTTAATAAGTGGTATCAAAGCAGTGTTGAGACAACAATAACTTTAAACTATGAAATGAAACTTTCAATAGAATTGAGAATTCAAACTATGACAAAGGATAATGAAGGAATTGTTGGCATAAAAAAGTATATTGAAGGGGCTGTAGGAGAATAAGTTGAAAGACAAACATAAGATCGACTAGGAAGAGATATATGGCTTTATCTAGAAGAAAAGATAATTTATTATATCATGGATATCATGTCCTTTGTAGACATATGGAATAAGCTAAAGAATCGACATATGTCAAAGTCTCTTATAAATAAGTTGTATTTGGAGTAGAGATTAAAAAAGCTAAACATGCAAGAGGAATCATAGATGGAATAATATATCAATGCATTTAACAAAATAGTTAGTAACTTATTAAGACTTAAAGTGATTATTACTAAAAGTATTTTATTTCTATCAGTGACAATCATAAAGTGAAAGGATATATGTAAGAGAAATTAAGATCCTGGGAGAAAAGATGAGAAAAATAACTCATTTAAAATAATTTCTAGATCATAAGTGCGTGTAAATTGAATATATCAAGAAGGACCCTCCAAATTTTTAAAAAAAAAAGCAAAATGATGAAAAGACAACTGATGATTTGTCAAAATCTATTAACAAGATGCAAAGCAGGACTTGTGTTATACACATAAAGCAACTTATAACTATTTTAATAATTCCTAGTGATCCTTTGATAAGTGGTGGCAAGCTTGCATTAATGTGGGTCGTGTGAAGAAATAAAGCTGAAATGTAATTGAACAAAGATGTAATTAACTAATTTGTATTTCCTTTTATTATGTGTATACATGAAGATGAACATGATTATTCATACACATCTAGAGATAAGATAGTATTAGCATTATTTTGTATTTAATTGTATCATATCTAATCAAAATGATAAGATAGGATTAATTGTTTATCTAAAGTAATTATAAGAGAAAGATTTGATTAAGAAGAGGATGAATTTTTGTTAACAAACCCTATAAGCTAATATTTGTAAGAACATTGAGTTTGTGACGTAAATGTAGAAAGGCATAAGATCTCAAATGTCTTATAAATATGTCAACAATTTATTGACATGTTGGTACATAACATATAAAGAGAGATTTCTTTACAACTAGATCATAGATAAAGTGGACATCAATTTCAATATGTTTGGTATGAGTATGAGATACAAGATCTGCAGCAAGAAAGGTAGCTCCTAAGTTGTCACAGTACAAGAGCAGCTTAATGTTGGAGAGTCCAATTTCACCAAGTAAAGAACTGATCCATCATAATTTTGCAGTAGCTATGTCAATAATTTTGTATTTGGCTTTATTGCTAAACCTAATGACAATAGGCTACTTTTTTACGGTCCAAACAATTAAAGAGGATGTAAGAAAAATATAATAACTAGATGTAAATCGGTGATCATCTGGACACCCAGCCCAATTAGCATCAGAGTAAGCAGTTATAGGTAAGGAAGTGGGTTTAGTTAAGTAAAGATCATAGGATGGGTTAGAGAAAAGATACCAAACAATGCATTTAACAGTCATCCAGTGGATGTCAGTGAGACAATGAAAGAATTAGGAAACTTTGATAATAACAAATTATATGTCTAGTCTAGTTAGATAAAGGTATTGAAGTGCTATAACAATATTATGGTATTTAGTAGGATCAAAAAAAAAGGTAGGCTATGATTTTTAAAAGTGGTAGGGAAGGAGTAATGGAAGTCGAGACAAGTTTGAAAGATTCAAGTTATATGCGATGATGAGTGTATTTAGATTGTGTGAGAAGAAGACTTGTGGGTGAAATGTAGCTTCGATGCTAAGAAAATAATACAGGGTACCTAGATTTTAATAGTAAAGGTATAATGAAGTGCATTAAGGATGGTTTGAATGAATTGTTGTCAAGAGTCTGTCACCAAGCTATCATCTACATAACAAGGAAAGTAGAGTGAGTAAGTGTGGAATAAATAAATAGTAAGTTATTGGAATGAATAAATAGTAAGTTATCTACTTTAGATGAAGTGAACCCAAGGTCAACAAGTTTATGACTTAATATATGAAACCAGGCTTTAGGAGCTTGTTTGAGACCATAAAGTGCTTTGTAAAGATGACACACAAAATAAGGAAGATGAGGATCAGCAAAGCCAAGTGGTTGATACATAAAGATAGGTTATTGTAAGTTGCCATATAGAAAAACATTCTTGACATCAAGTTAACAAATGGACAAGTTTTTAGCTTAGAGTGTAAGAATGAGGTTAATGGTGGTTGGTTTGACAATTTGACTAAAGGTGTCAATATAATCAAGGTTGCATAACTGATGATAACCTTTAGCAACTAGGCCAATTTATAGTGATATAAGAAACCATCAACTTTTAGTCTTGTTTGGAAGACCCGCTTATAGCTGATAATATTTGCATAAGGAGAAAGAGGCACAAGTGATCAAATATTGTTTTAACATAGAGCTTTGAATTCATCAAGTGTCAATTTACACTAGTGAGAGAATTTGTTTGTATGAATAAATGATGTAGGGTTTGGATCAACAGCCGATGTAACAGTGGCATTGTAAGTAATGCGATTAGGAAAATTTATTAATGTTCAAGTACTGTCCTAAGTGTGAGTAACTATTGGATGAGAAGATGATGATGGTGGTTAATGAATAGGTGGTAGTGACAGGGGAGAAGCCGTGGAAGGAATAGGTGATTCAGGAGTAATGGAAATTGGTGATAAAGGAGTTGAATTTGGTGGAGGAACATATGGTAATTAGAACTGTCATGGTAAAGATAGAGAAGTAGGAGAAGAAGGAGGAGGAATAGGTAGAAGATTAAGGAATTGAGTTTTAAGAAATCCAACGTGTTAAAAAATATAGATTTTATTTGTGAAGGGATTAAACATTTGTATCCTTTATAATTACTAGTGTAGCTGAAGAATACACATGGAATAGATTTTGGAGTGAGTTTATCAATATTAGTTTAAGAAAGAAAGGGAAAGTGGGTATAATAAAAAATATGATGATGATCAAAGTTAGAACGTGTACGGAATAAAAGTTCACGAGGAGATTGAAATGTTAAACAAATGATGGTAAAAGTTATATAAGGCAAACAACTATGGAAAATGCATCAAACCTGAAGCATTTCATAAGAGAGTTATGAAGAGAAGCGTGATTCTTGTTTCAATGATATGGGGTAAGAAAAGCAGCAAACGATCCTTTGATGAGTTCAAAAGTTCTATCACAAACATTTTAATTTTTTATGAAAATAATAAGTTCTCGAAAATTGAAATTTTTGTAAGGCTAAGGACTTATTAGCTAAAGTAAATTATCAATAAAAATTACAAAATATCATAAACTAGAAAGTGATAAGGAAGGTGATGGTCCCAAATATCGTACTGAATTAGTTGAAGAGGTTCAATATATAGTACATACTCTCCTAGATGTAAAAAAGGAAGACAACAGCTTTTGCTTTAAAGATATGTTGTACAATCAAGACTAGCACGAGACACCGGAATTGACTTAAACAATTTTGAAAAATGTTACGATAGAGATGACCAATACATTGATGTCAAATGTGTTAAGAAGCTTGTTAAGCAATAAAGGCTTTGGTATTTGTGAAATTAACAGGAACTTTCAGAGGGTAGAGATTATTATGAATGCTTCCCAGGAGAAGTGGATTCTTAGTGGAAAAATCCTTAATAACATGACTAGATGGATTAAATTCAATTAAACAAGAATTGTGTTTAACAAATTGCGCAACAGAAAGTAAATTTACAATAAGATTAGGCACAATGAGAATCTTTTTAGCTGTAAAGTTTAAAGTTTTGTATGGAAAGATAAGGAGCCCTTTGAAGATATCAAAAGAGTATTATCTTACTGACAACCACTTTATCAGTATCGTGATATGGTTGGAGGGAGTTAGTAATATTGGTGTTGGGTTTCATATGTAAAGAGGTGACATTCTCTAAAAGTCATTTGCTAATTTCAGTAGAGGAACAAGTGGAGCAATTATACGTAGGTTGAATATTTAGTGTAAAAAATGCAGGTTGAATTTGTGTCAGATCAGGGGAAGGGTTATAAAAATTATTTCTAGATTGCATATATCAAAAGTGACAAATAGCAGCTATATAACAAATAAAAAAAATTGCAATTTGACATTTAGGAGGCCGTGGATTGGAATTAATTTGGAAATTGGAATAAGTGGATGGGTTGGAAAAGGGAAATTGGGTTGGGCCATATGAGCTGATATGTGGCAAATTGGCATTAGACTAGTAGTTTGGGTCGTGGGTTGGGTTAACGTGTGGGTATAGCTATATGTGCCAGGTCTTAGATAGGGGTTAGGTGACCCAACCCAATTTGAGTGTGAGGAAGACCTAAATAGATCTGGTGAAGTATCTAAGCTTCTTTAATGCTAGTTAGCGAATCCAGCTCGCCCATCATCACTGTAAGCTAAGAGGTGACTTTTACGAGATGCAATGAACACCATTTTTTGTGGAGCTTAATAAAGGGACAACAGCTATTGTTCATAAAGGAGGAGTTTTGCTCGCAGATGAAAGAAAGATGGAGGTGTTTCGCGATTCTCCATTGTGCTGACTAAAAAGTCGTATTCGGGAGGAAGGTCATTGATGGTGAAAAGGACTAGATCGTCGATTATCACAAGATCTTCAGTTGTAGATGCGATGATCATAAGATAATCGATGATGGTGGAATCACCTTTTGTGGTAATATGATGACAACGACACTATAGTTTGTTGAAGACAATAGGTTTCTAGTTCAGTCCAGAGGCTCCAAGCAGTATCATAACTGAAAGCCAAAGACGCCACAACGAAGGTAAGGTTATGTTTAGTTGGAAGTTTTAGAATAGAATGGAATATTATTACATTATTTGGGAAGAGATTTTATAATAAAATGGAATGAAATAAGATGGAAGAGAAAGGATTCACGTTACATCTTATTTTATCCTAAACAGTAAAAATAAAAATTTTCGATTTGAAAATTTAGGATGAAATGTAAAATTATAAACAACTTTACACTATATTATATTATAAACCCTTCATTCAAATAACATTTCACTATATTACATTATGAACTCTTCGATTTTTCCCAAACAATAATTTTCTATTATTATATTTATTTCGTTCTATTTCATTATAAATCATTCCATTCTATTAAAACTTTAAGTCCAATGTTCAACCAAACATAACCTAAGAGTTATTACAGACAACATTATACTTATTTTTCCTTTTTCTGCGATTACAAGAATTCTGCTAAAGAAGATAAATTACTATCGAGTGATGCATAATGCTTAGATGGTGTCGATGATGGACTTGGCAATGTAGTCAATCAATTCGCAGGTAAATAGTATTGCTTTCGCTTGATTTCTCTAAATGAGGTAGTTGTTGTTGTCTAGAGTGGTAGTAAGTTTGTGACATTGGTAATCGGTAGAGAAGTGGTTTCTGACTACATTGTCATTTTCTAAGCTTGTGTATAGGTACTATAGAAGAGTTTGTATTGGAGATAAGGCAAATAAATTTGAGAGTAAGTTCGAGTAGGCTTTGGTACTATGCGAAGAAATAAAGTTGAAATGTATTTAAACAAAGTTGTAATTAACTAATCTGTAGTGAGTAAGAAAGGCAAAAATGATACTAAAGTTTGTTTGTAATGACAAATTAGGTCTTAGTATTTTAAAGCGATCAAATCAAATCACATGCAGAAAGGTTCAATAAATTAAAAATCTAACATAAAAGATGATAAGGATATAATCATGAGTGTTCTCGCAATAATATTAAATTATTATAGATTTTGCCACGTTAAAATCATAATATCACGGAATTATTTATTTAAAATTAATAATTAAAATTATAAAATATTTGTATAAAGTTAAATATAAATAAATTTTAATTAATTTAACCTAAGTAATTATTATATCTCCATAAATAAGCCACCAAGCTATAAGGATATTCAATCCCTATTGCAATTTCCACCTCAACATCTAACCTTTTCTTTCACAGCCAATTCGGCACATTTCTAACGAAGAAGCGCCTCTTGCAAGTTCTTATGAGGCATAAGCTCGCGGAAGACGTGGGAGATGTGGGAGGAGGTGAAATGGTGGTGGTCGTGGTGGTGAATAGGCGGCAACAGTGGAATCACACTAAAAGGCATGATGTTGAGGAAAGGAACTACAAAGAAATAATGTGTTTAGGCCTTTAGTTGAAAGCTCGCTTTGGGTTTTGTTTTTTCTTTGTTTCTGGTTCAATGTGTTCTTATTCTGTCTTCTTTCTTCTTTTCCTTTTTCCTTGTGTATTTGATCATATTTAAACAGAGTAATAAGACAGGATTCATAGTTTATCTAAAGTAATTAGAAGAGAAAGATTTGATTAAGATGAGGATATTGAATTTCTGTTAAGTATTGGCTTGTTGAGAAAATTGATAATTTAAACGCCAAGCGACAGGAACGCATGCAAAAGAAATGCTTTCTTCTTCTCACTTTTTCTTCTTAATGCAGCCGACAATTGTGCTAGCTTGAGGCCAAAGTAAACATTGGGAGCTATGCATCAAGGCAATTGAAGAATTTCATTCTATTAAAAATTGCTCTCTTACAAGGCATATACACTTGAATATAAAGGAAAAACTATCCTAATTAGGAAGAACTAATTAAGATAGAATAATAACGGAAGGATCCCTACACATCTGCCGTATCTCACTAATTAGCACACAGTCAAACATTCCAAAACTAGGAGATATCCAACACTCCCCCTCAAGTTAAGTGATGGAGTCGCCAATCTTTAACTTGCTCAAAGTTGTCTGGAATATCTGACCAGTGACCGCTTTGGTCAGTATATCTGCCAGCTGATCCTCAGACCTGACAAACGGAATCGTGATGGTACCATTCTCCAGTTTCTCCTTAATAAAATGTCGATCCACTTCCACATGCTTAGTTCGATCATGCTGAACCGGATTTTCGGAAATGCTTATAGCAGCTCTGTTATCGCACTTTAGAGGACTTGGGCCTACCGGAGCCATGCCTATTTCCATCATCAATTTCCTTAGCCAAATTATCTCAGCTACCCCTTTTGCTATGCCTCTGAACTCTGCTTCTGCACTAGACAGTGCCACGACCTTCTGTTTCTTGCTTCTCCACGTCACCACATTACCCCCGACTAGTGTAAAGAACCCGGAGGTGGATCTTCTGTCATTTGGGTTCCCTGCCCAATCAGCATCAGTATAAGCTTCTATGTCTAACTGTCCATGTCTCCCAAACATGATTCCTGTCCCAATGGTTCCTTTCAGATACCGTATAATCCGAACTACTGCCTCCATATGTTCTCTCTGAGGTCTATGCATGAACTGGCTAACGACCCCCACAGCATATGCAATATCCGGTCTTGTATGAGACAAGTAAATTAATTTACCAACTAAACGTTGGTACCTCTCCTTCTCAGCTGGTTCCCCACTATCTTCAATCTTCAGTCTGTGATTCACCTGTATCGGAGTATCAACCGGTTTACAGTCAAGCATGCCGGTCTCTGCTAACAGGTCTAGAACATATTTCCTCTATGAGATGAAAATTCCTCTTTTTGACCTCAAAACTTCGATTCCTAGGAAATACTTTAAGCCCCCGAGGTCTTTCATTTCGAACTCTTTGAACAGGTTCTCCTTGAGTCGAGTTATCTCTTCAGTATCACTTCCTGTTATAATCATGTCGTCCACATATATAATCAGGCATGTGATAAGTTCTCCTCGCTGTTTCAGAAACAAGGTGTGATCCGAGTTACTCTGAACATAACCATGGCGTTGCATCGCCAATGTAAACCTGCCGAACCACGCTCGTGGTGACTGTTTTAATCCATATAGAGCCTTGCGGAGTCTGCAAACTTCATTTTCCCTAAAATCCCCAAGAAAACCTGGAGGAGGTTCCATATAAACTTCCTCAGACAAGTCACCGTGTAGGAAGGCGTTTTTTACATCGAACTGATGAAGGGGCCAATCTTTATTAGCAGCCACAGAGAGTAACACTTGAATTGTATCAAGTTTCGCCACTGGGGAAAAAGTTTCAGAGTAATCGATTCCGAAGGTTTGGGTGTACCCCTTAGCTACTAACCGGGCTTTATACCTCTCGACTGAGCCATCTGCTTTGTGCTTCACAGTAAACACCCATCTGCACCCGACCGGTGTCTTTCCGTCTGGTAACCGACATTTTTCCCATGTTCCGTTTTTAACCAAGGCATCCATTTCCACTCGCATAGCCTCCACCCATGCTTTATTCTGTCTGGCCTCTTGTACTGTTTTGGGAATATTTTCTTCACAGAGATTCCCAAAGAATGCTTTAGCGGCTCCAGACATACTCCCCCTGACCATGTTGCCTATAGGATATTTGCTTGATCGAGGAACGCGTTCAGGGGAGTATCTCTGTGGTGGGATTCCTCTATTGCTCCGCTGCGGTAGGGTATACCTGTGATTTCCTGGTACATTCTCAGGAACAGTATCAGTAGCATTTGTGAGATCTGCGTTATTATGAATATCAGAGGAAGAGTTAAGGATCTCAGTTACCTTGGTTTGGACATCATTCGGAGGAGGATCATTGAGCGGAAGCGTGGTGGTACTGAGGTCTTCACAACTTGGTTCCGAATCAGGATAACTGAGCCAGGATAGGGGTTCATGCTGACTCTCCCCCTGAACACCGTTCTGGCAAAGAAAGTAGTACTCTGTCTCCACAAAATCGCAGTCCATAGTAACATGGACACGTTTACTGACCGGATTGTAGCAACGGTACCCCTTTTGATGAGGAGCATATCCCACAAACACACATTTTATTGCACAAGACTCCAATTTGTTTCTGTCGGTCTTTGGTACATGGACGAACACAGTGGAACCAAATATCCGAGGTGGTAGAGTAAGGTGTGGTGGTATGTTGGTTTGTGTTTGGAGGACAGACAGAGGGGTCTTGTGATCAAGGATTTTAGTGGGCAACCGATTTGTCAGGTAGGTTGCAGTGGCAACCGCTTCAGGCCAGAAATGATTAGGAACATGAGATTCTGTCAAAAGTGCTCGGGTCATTTCGAGAATGGTACGGTTCTTTCGTTCTGATACACCGTTTTGTTGTGGGGTGTTAGGACAGGTGGTTTGGTGTATGAGCCCCTGTTTCCGGAAAAAACTGTTCATTTCCTGATTAACATACTCCGTTCCATTATCCGATCGAAGCACCTTAATCTTTTTATCAAACTGGGTTTCCACCATTTTAAAGAATGTCACAAACGTATTGAAAACCTCAGATTTGTGACGCAGAAAATACACCCAAGTCATGCGTGAAAAATCATCAATGAATAAAACAAAGTACCGAAACTGATTTTGATTAGTAACTGGGGCTGGTCCCCAAACATCTGAATGTACTAAAGAAAACAAAGTATCAACCCGTGTATTACTGGGTTTAAAAGTAGTCCGATGACTCTTAGCAGTAAGACAAGTCTGACAAGATAAACTCAATGTCTGATTATTCTGAAATAAAGCAGGAAATAACAGTCTCAAGTACCCAACCGAGGGATGTCCAAGCCGTCGATGCCAAAGCCAGATCTGTGTGTCAGCTTTTCCCACCGAAAGAAGAGCTTTTGACGAGGTTTCCATTTCATCTACGTAATACAGTCCTTTCCTCTCAGTACCACGCCCAATGATCTCCTTCGTAAGAATATCCTGTATCAAACAAAACCGAGGATAAATCAGCACAACACAATTCAGCTCTGTCGTAATCTGGCTTAAAGAAAGCAATTTGCACGACAAGGATGGCACATAGAGACAGTTGCTCAGTTTCAGTTTAGGTGTCACAAATATCGAGCCTTCTTTTTCAACTACAACCAAATCTCCATTAGCAGTCTGAATATGCGATTTTTTCGGGTGTATGGGTTCAATAATATCAGACAAATCAAAAGTCATCGAATCAGTTGCTCCACAATCAAAAATCCAATTTGAAATACGGTTGGGATCGGTCTTAGTGTGAAAAACGCACTTATTAGAGTTCTGTGGTTTAAAGTGCAAAGTTTCATAATTTGTGGGCCCTTTTGCAAATTCAGGCATAGTATAAGTTAAGGAACTAGGGTTTGGGTCACCAATCCCAAACCCTTTACCTGAAATGCTTCCTTCCTTTTTGGTGCCAGATCCGCCGTCGGAGGTGATGGCGGCGTTGGCGCGGCCGACGTTCGTCGCCGCCGCTGCTGCACCGACGTCTCTCCGGACGACGCCTGCAGCGGCCCCCCTGACTCCGCTTCGCCGCTTCCCGTGCCGTCGCCAACTGCGACGTAAGCTCTCCGATCTCCCCCCTTTGCCGCCACTCCGGCGCCAGCTTTCCGGTGTCCTTCCCACCAATCCGGGTATCCTATAACCTCAAAACACTGCTCCGCTGTGTGTTTTGACTTACCACACTGTCCGGCGGCCAACTCCGGCGTCGTCTGAGCGGGGGTGATTCCTCCAGGTTTTCTCCCTTTTCGCGATAAGGCCAGATCCCAACTCCTGGGTTCCGATCACCTTCTCGCCGCCGGTCGCTGTCCTCAAAATGTTGAGGCGAGCCGCCTCTCTGCGTATGGTGGCGTACGCTGATTCGACGGTGGGTTTTGGTTCCTGTTTCAGCAGATCTCTCCGGATCGAGTCGTACCGGTCCTCGATTCCGGTCAGAAGCTGGTAAAGCCTCTGTTCTTGGGTTATCCGGTTGAATGTCACGATGTCCTCGGTGCATTTCATTGGATTCGGTTGTCTCCGATCAATGGCCATCCATATGCCCTGAAGCTTATTCCAAAAATTCTCAAGGCTGTCCTCCCCCTGTTGCTGTGTGTTGGCTCTCCGGTGCAAATCGAAGAGTTGGAGTGGGTCTCCGCTGCTTCCATAGGTGGTGGCGAGCCCATCCCACAACGCCTTCGAGGTGGGGTATTGAAGGACGCTTGTGATGAGACTCGTGTCCACGTTCTGAATAATCCAAGTAAAGATCTGTTGATCAATCTGCTCCCATTGGTCGTACTTTGGGTCAGATTCCTCCAGGGCAGGAGGATTGCCGGTTAAGTGCGATCGGTATCCTTTTCCTCCGATTGCCATCTTCATTAATTTTGCCCAAACAGGGTAATTGTCGCTGGTTAATTTGATTCCAATCGACAAATTACCCGAATTGAACATGGTTGGTTGATTTTGGGCGAGCCATATTGAGAGCTCTTGGTTTAAGTTGTCGCTTCTTGTTGGATTCGCCATGTTGGTTTCGGTTTGTTGCTGGGTTTGGCTGATTAGGCAATATATTAAACAATCATACAAATTCAGTAGAATTTCAATTTACCGGTAATCCGCCTGTGTGGGTCAAAGACCAGCATCTTGTCTAACAAATCGACAGCACCAGAAGACATATTAGGAAATCTAGCAGCAAAATCTTGTCTTGGGTATTGTGGAAATTGCCTAACATATCTTCGAGCATTATTACTTCGAAGGAATCCAAGGCTGGAATCATCTGGAGAACCTATGAGCTTTTGGAAGCAAGTATACAAATGCGTAAGCAGCCAAATTCAACATGATCCACTTGGGAGGGCATGTCTTTACATTTCAACACTATCAAATTGTATTAGAAGTTTCACGAATGTGTAAACAAATTAGCCTTGTGCAATGACGGTAAAGTAAATTTTCCAAGTAAAATTGTTAATGTCATACTGGGGCTCATTTTCCTAAAATCTATCACGAAAGGACAAGATGAAAATGGTGCATTATGGAACTTTCAGTAGAAAACTCTTCTACCTAAATATTCCGGTACTTGCAATTGAGATATCTATGCTATAATCCAATTCCATATACAGATTCCATGGTCATGTAGTCCCCACCAGACACTCACAATAACCAAAAACAGGGATAGGGAAATAGAGATGAAGTTTCATTTTTAAAATTTAACGAGAAAAGGCCAAAAGCATTCTGCTTCAAAATTTCAAACAACGAGAAATGAAGAAAACAAAAACTTTGTGATAAGTCTACAGCATATATAGGTATCGTTAAAGAAAAGAACAAGGAAATCTTGTATATTCATAGATGGGATATGATTATTTTGGAGAATATTTGCTGAATAGCCAGAAAGAAAATACCTCCGTGATAAGTCTCAGCTGATGAACATAGTCTTTTCCAGGAAATAAAGGTTGTCTCGTCATGATTTCACCGAATATGCAACCCACTGACCATATATCAATGGCTGCTGTGTACTCTGAACAATTGAGAAGTAATTCTGGTGCCCGGTACCAACGAGTAACAACATACTCGGTCATAAAATCTGTTTCAGATGTTGTTCTTGCGAGGCCAAAGTCCGCAATCTTCAGGTCACAATTAGCATTCAAAAGCAAATTGCTGGGCTTTAAATCACGATGCAGAACATTGGCTGAATGTACATATTTGAGTCCTCGCAGAAATTGGTAGAGGAAGTACTGCAAAAAATTTTAAAAATACTGAAAGTTCAAACATGTAATCCAGCAGTAAAGGATAGTCACATAAGCATTATCTACATCTATGTCGTGGGTAGTACGCAATTTCACATGCAGAGTTGAGAAAGGATGATAAATCTGAAGAAAGGAAGCACATGGTATTAAAAATGGGCTAGACAGTAGCTGCTCCCAACAGTTATCGGTAATTGTGACTCATTATAAGGAATAAAAGCTAAAGTGACTATGCGGTAAAAGGGGACTGTCATAGCATCAAGAAATCTTCCCTGACCATTTCTATTCGACTTCCAGCATGAGTTCCTAAACGAGAAAAAAGCAGCTTTTGAGGTCAATTCATGATAGCTGACCACAAAGCTGTGTATCAATCTTTAAAACAACCATTCGAAATTGATTATTGTGCATATTGTTCTGCAGACCATGTTACTCTTATCGTGAGCCCAATAATTCCCATGGTCTGTATTAGAATATATTTTGCATTGTTAACACTTCTCCTACTCCCCACCCCCATCCCCGACCCAGCAGTTCAAACTCGCAAGATCAAAATTATATATTGACAGTTATGGAGAGGCATAGTATAATCCCAAGAAAGAATCTATTCTAACTTCATAGTGGATCATGGCATTTGCCGCCAACAATAATCTACAATCTCCGAAAAGATTGAATAAATCAGTAGGAATGTCAAATAAGCAAATAAAACGGATTTGCCAATGTAAATAAAGACGTAGCAAATTTAGTGTGAAATCAATGATGCCAACCCGACAATGATCATCTGTCAATGGTTGATTAGACCTTATTATTTGATGAAGATCAGTATCCATTAATTCATAAACAATATAAACATCATTAAAATTCTCCTTTTGGGGAGGTCGAATGATGTCTTTGATAGCAATAACCTGCAATGAACAGAACAATCAGTCAGAAAACCACAATCCTCTCAACAAAGAACAAGGTAACGGCAACAGAAAGTTGATAAGTCAATTTCTAAATAATCAAATTACAATAGAAAACGAGAAAGTTTTCAACAACTTAGAATTGTAGCAGTCAGTAATACTTCTCAACCATGAGCACTGATAAATCTGGAAAATAGCTAAAGCAAACAATCTTACATTCTCATGATCCATGTGGCGAAGAAGCTTAATCTCTCTCAAAGTCCTTTTAGCATCTATCCGGTTGTCAAACGCATTACCAATCTTCTTAATGGCTACTTCCTCGCGAGTCTCAGAATTCACGGCGGCACTGAAGGAAACCAAAAGTCATATCTTCCTTCACATTATTGATAACACAGATATTTAGTGAAACGCATGGGACTTGTAACTACTACATACATCATATCACTAACAGCTATCTGAATTCTCATCAAAACAGAATAAACAAAAACGACTCAAACCATTTTCTTCAGAATCATATCGAAATTACTTACATGTTAAATTACTTGTCGCAAAATCCAAAGCAAATAACCGCAACCTCCATGATCATATGATTAATACTTAACTGACTTGCCTTATAGATTAATCTCTTAAATTATCTTAAGCAGCCTCATAAACTAAGACCATAGTCAAACGAAGCTCACATAATCAACACCTCTCTAGATCAAGAACCCCAAAACCAAAGACCAAATCTCTCTCAACTTGATATTCATCACAAGAGGCAAAGAAGCCAAAACAAGACGTAGTAACGAAGAGCAAGAAACTCACCAAACGATGCCGTTCGCGCCTCTACCTACTGGACGAATAGGAGGCACGTACTTCCTGGAGACCTCGAAGAGGTTACCGTACACATTGTACTGCACGTAACGGCCGCCGTGAGTCGGCGTGCCTCTGATGTGATGCTCCCCCGAGCCAAAGCAGCTCGACTCCGTTGACATGTTTGGATCCAAATCGGATCCACTTATTCGCTCGAAGCTTAACAGATTCTGAAGACACGCACACAGACAGGCGATCAGCTGAGTCGAAGTTGAAGAGCGAGAGACTAAATTGGAGGGGAAGCATCGGCAGGTGTAAAGTAACTTGACATCTCTTTTCACTTCACACTTAATGTGAACTTTTGAACTGGAAGAGCTTGCGTCTCGTGAATATATACAACTTTTTCATAAAGTTCTCCTTTTATTTATTTTTTGGTTTCGTGTCGTTTAACCATAGGCTACTGTGATGATTATTCATCAATCGTAAATATGTTAAAGTGTAATATTAATAGCTCGCTCCTCCGGTCCGGCAGAGTAACATCGACGTCGCGTATTTTGATATACTTTCTTTAAAATGTCGTAGTCTCTTTATAGATGATTTATCGAGGTTCAGCCTCAATAGACTTAATTAGCTTTCGGTGTTTTTTTTCCTTTTATGTAAAAAAAAGTGTAATATTAATTTATTAAAAGCTTTATTTAAAATATATAATTTAAGCTAGTTTGAATCGACTTAACTCTTTTTAAAAGATCATTTAGAGTCAATTCAACCATTGAACGTAAAAGTCAAATTGCATTTTAAATACTAGAATTAAAAAATTAAAAGGCGGAATTAAATAATGATATTGGTGACTAGTTAGATAAGAATTGTGAATGCAGTTTGATGACTGACGTGGACGTCAACACGTGGGTGGTTTTCTCATGTACCAAATCCTCGTGACTTGGTCAACCTCGGCCTTTAATGGCCTGTGTTAATCTAAATATCCAATGTTAAATTTTAATATATTTTTATTAATATTGATAAAGAGATTGATAATCCATTACCGTAATTAGGGATGGTCATGACGAATTAACAGATAAAATTCTATAAAACTTGAATGACGCTAATTGATAGGTCCATAATATTAAAACAAGGTTTGTTAGGGATGACATTTGGGCGTGGGCCTAACTAGGCCCGGCCCTGCTCGAGATTAACGAACTAAGCTTAGTTGATTAGTCCTCAAAGAAAACGACATTGTTTTTTATTTTCAATTTTAAAAAATAAAAAATCAAGTTAGATAGGACCAAATAGAGCCCGAGTTCAGACTTAGATGTCTCACACCCAATCAAGTTTGGGCTGAAAAATCATGTCATTAACTATTTTTAATTTCAGAAAATAAAAAAATCAAGTCGGACTCAAGCTTAGGCCTAATTGCCTCGCACCTAGTCTGGCTCAGGCTTGGGCCCAACTACCTCAAACCCGATCAAGCCTACAGACTGGCCTTTTGTCGAAGCCCATGCTTGGCTTATCGTACTTAGGGATGTCCATGTCGAATGGACTATGTTGTAAGGCCCACCAAAAGAAAGAAAAAGGGAACTCAATTTTAACAAAATAACTATATATATACGTATGTATATATATAAAACTTTATATAAGTAAAACTTATTCGGCAACAATTTTATACCTTTTATTTGTAATTTTTAACATCTTAAACTACTTTGTAATTTGAAACCATACTGTGATTATTTGGGACAATAATTTGAAAGTAATGGAAAAATATAAATGAAAAAAGATGACTAAAAATAAGAAAAAGAGGAGGTAAGAAAAGAAGAGAGGATATAAAAGAAGATAGTTTAGAAAAATTTAATCTATATTAAAAGGTAAAATAAGAAATGTAAAAATTTAAAGATAATTTGTAATTTAATTTCTAAAAGAATATTTTATGATAATAAAAAATTAGGGTATTATAGAACTTGTAATAGTTAAAAGTATTTTAATAATTATGACGGTTATAATCGAAGAACAATTTAATTAAATTACAATTTAATAATTATTATAACGTCTCGCGCATGTGTAAGAACCCAAATTTTACTTTATCCATCTTTCCTTTTCTTGCAATGATTTCGCTAATTTTTTTAAAATAATTTTTTGAAATTAAAAGTATAAAACTTTTTTTGTTAAATTCAAGCCTAGATTGTTCAAACTCAAGCCCACCTCAGACCTATCTCTTCTAAACAAAACGACATTATTTTGTTTAAAAAAGTTAGGTTTTAAATTGATCTAGACCTAATTTGACTCATAAGTTGACTTATTGAAAACACCCGAATTACAAATTATAAACTCTATTATAAAGAAACAAATTGTTAATTATGTTTTGATGTAGAAACTCTAACCAAAGAGTATCATTGAAGCCTCATGAGTGCCAAACCCACCATCAACTTAGGTAAGAATCTGAATCAAAAGGAGGTATCTTGTCTCACGCCCATCATGAAGCTGGTCACAATAAGGTGGTACATGAAACCAGAAAGACTTGTCATTCGAGTAAAATCCCAAACCTCATTGATGTTGGGTGGTGCAGTTATATGGGAGTATGACTTCAAAATGCTTCAGTGCATGCACTAAAGTCTGAAAAGCTAGGAGTTATAGTTCTTCCCCCACAAGAAAAGCTAAACTCAAAATAACTCATAAAGCCATCCTTGTTGCGTCAACAATCCACAGATATAAAGCATGAATCTAGAAACAAGCTTGTGGTCAGACAATTAATGAGGTGAGGAGGGGTGGAGGAAAAAGGTGGTTGAATGGTGCTTACCACGTGAATTTCTCAGTTGATGAGAAGAAACTTCCTCCTACAACATCAAAAAGTTAGGATCAGATTTCTTCCCAGAAAAATATAGTACTTTGCCATGTACGTTTCAGGGAGAAACATGACATCCAACCACAATGAACAATCCATAAACGTCTTCACCTTAACTAATCTTGGCAAACATCAAATTTCTTGTTCCTGAGAGCTTGAGTACGCAGAAGTAGGATAATCGTGCACCTACCGATAACCGATGAGAAGAAACTCAAAGTCAAATATCCGCATTCAATAGTATGATCAACAACCGAAGTAACATGTTCATTGAACATAAAGTTTCAATTAACAACACAATCTAAAGAACAGAGAATGCTATCAATCTTTTCATGTTGAATCTATGGGATAAATGACAATAAGGATATAAACATAAACAAACTGAGTACAATCAACAATATGACAAAACACTTTCTTATATTGATCAAGATTACAGAACTATTACACTTGTACGAAACAAATGCATCACAGCACACAGAATACTGTAAAAGACACAAGATATTATCAGTAAGAAAAAATCTTACTCCTGAAACATTTGTATACAGATGCACAACTAACTCAAACATATTATCTCACAGCCTGCTTTTCTACGTTACACCCTAGAATTGGGTCAGTCACATTAGCAGAGTCTCTCAATTTACAAAGCAAAGCATCACGCCCAGTTAAAACTATTTTGAAAAATCCATCCACTTCCTTGGCTAGAAAATCGAGCCCTTGAGAAAGTTCCTCAGACACCCTTCTCAAATCTGAAATAGAATTTTTAAATGCTTCCTCTTCAGTTGATTCAATTCCGTCTTGGACCATGGGATACAGCTTCTTCACCTCGGTATCAACAGAATCCAATTCCTTCAACATGATAAATTTTTCATCAGAAGATAACTCCTTAATTCCCCCGTACACATTAGTTTGCAAAGCAGAATATGCTTGGGACCACAAGACTGTATCAGGAATGTCCAAATCTAAAGACTTCTTTGAACCTGAGAAGGCAGCAACAAAAACACTACACACAAACACGGTCTCAACTTTAACTCCATACATTGCTTGCATCAACACTTTTCCCTTGGCTGAGTTCTTAACCTTTGGCAGATCCATTGACTCCACGAGATTGTCTAATATGGCATGGACATTCTTAACTCTAGGATTTCTCGAAGATATGTGCTGTCTCCATGTATCAAGAGAAGAACGGGCCCGTGTGAATCGTTCTGATGTATCCGATTCCAAACTATGCAGAACACACTGAAGCAAGAGATGACCCTGGTTGAGTCTCGAGATCTCAGAGCTTAAAGCAATGCATATATCAAGCAACTTCACACTGATGTCGAAGTACATGTCTATCCACTTATCATCCCATTCAGTCACAGGAAGCTCAAGGTCCACAATAAGGCTTTTTATGTCAGTGTGAGTCTCACAAAGTGATGCCATAGCCGATTTCATCCACGCCAAGGTAAGAACATCATCCTTGTTTTCTGGATTAAGCTTTCTCAACCTCTCAGCCAAAGTTTCCTCAAAAACATGTAATAGCGAGAGAAGCTTAGGAGATAGATGCGAGCTCTTTGGTGATATTATCCGCAAAGGGTTTCCAAATGGAAAGAACGGGCGGTGTGGACCCTGTGGCCGACTCATTTTGTTTATTCACTACAAGATATTACATAAAAACAAATTCATCAACCCCATATCTAAGCATCAATATAAAATTACTAGCAATAGCTTAGGTACATGGTACATACAAAATCCAGCAAATCATCAACAAAATAAAATCCATCAAGATCTACAGCTTTCCCAGAAAAAAAAGTTGGATAAGCTGGAAATTTCTTTTAAAGGAAACCACTTTAATCCATAGAGCATTCAAAAGATCTACAATTCATCATCCATTCAAACAAAACACAACCAAGTAAAGCAAATCGAATGACATAACCCCACCTAAATGTTAAATTCACGTATCAAAATAAGATTACGGGGAAATTTGAAACGAAACCCCGCAAATTCTCAAAAACTCAGCCTAATTTAATTATACATAAAAAAGGAAAAAACTTGAGCCAAAAACAGTCCTCGATCTTCACTCCGTGAAGACCCAGTCGACAATTCATCTGCTTTTTCGCGGATTTAAAGGTATAAAACAAAAGTTCTGAAGCAAAAAGGAAGCGCTGACAGATTCGTACCAGGAAGAGTACTCGTTAGGGATAGGAAATTTCCTTGAAAGTTTCAGACGCGGAGATTGAACTGCTTCTTCCTTGCAACTTCCGACCTTTTTATCTTCCGACCTTTTTATCTAAAGGAGACTTGATTAGGTAGACGTTGCTTTCCTGTGCAACAGGAGGATGAGAAATGTGCCAGTCACCGGCTGTCACAAAATATCGGCCACAGATTTCACACGTGGAAAGAGGTGAATGGAGAAAATCGAATCGGGTTTTATGTGACCGTTAACTTTGGGCCGAGGTTCGTAGGATCCCAATGTTAATTAAATAAAAGAAATTTTTAATTTTTATTAAATGTGAGGCCACCGTTTTAGTTAAACTTTAATCAAACCTTAATGTACTTGATTTAAGTATATTGTTGCACCACCTCATAGTAGAATACTAGGATGCAGTTAGGTCGGGTCGGGTCCGGACCGTTCCTGGGCCAGCCCCATCGAACCACTTGATGGGTGGCCCTCGGGCCAACTCTATCCACCCTGACTTATCCTTATTTTCTTAAAAATAATTTATAAAACGTCGTAGTTTTTATTGTTTCGGTCAAACCACGACCCAAGATAAGCAATGTTCAGGTCGAACTATTTCAACTCGTAACCTGATCAATTCGGACTAAAATCAAGAAAGATTGGCCCGGACCAAAATTTACTTCCCTATCTCGTGACCCTGTGCACCCTGAGTCATCTCCCCCTACATGCACAGATTGCGCGGCCGCACAAACCAGTATCGCCACCATGACAAAGCCCAAAGCTACACCCTGAAATCTTGCCATCTCTCTTTTATATTTTGCATTAATACTTCACCCTCAAAAGCTTCCCTAGTTCCTCGCTTGTTCACAATTACCCTGTTTGGAATGGCCTGAATTGAATTCAATCACGGGATTGAATTCAATTCAGTTGTTTGGTACAAAAAAAATGCATGGGTTGAATTCAGCATAGGATTCAAATGCATCATTATTGAGGGGTTGAATTCACGTTTAGAATCACGTGAATTCAACTCATCCAACCAACAGCAGCGTTACCCATCCACAAAACATGAATTGAATACTCTCTCACAAACCCATCCAACCAACAGCAGCAGCCAACTCTGTCTCTT